>CAJUYI010000533.1:72575-99129 GCA_910591695.1 Galerucella pusilla | reverse complement strand
AAAGTGGCGTCTGTGAAATCATACTTCAACATCATGAATTGACGTAAAGAGGATAATGTCTACTTTTTTTGACGTTTGCTGAAAAAAAATATTGTACGTCACGCAACCGAAAATTTGTGTTTTTCAGGTCTTGTAACGTAAATTACTATTTCACGATCTAAGAAACTGACCGGGCCTGACTTGAGATGGGATAATGACATGCAATAAAGCCAAAGCCATAAAAGTATTAGCCGTGATGGATATCAAACCTAAATCAAGTCAAGTCAATAACTGTACAAAGGCCAGTAGTTAGCACACAAGATACTGGCTACTGTCATATTATTCTAATTTGGCATTGTCCCTTGACGAATATTTGCTAACATTTTTATTCAGAAAATTTCTAGGACGAATGGAAATATTTGTCGAATTTTACAGCTGATAAAACAAACAAAATTTTACATCAAGTTTCCAACAAAAATAGAGTATATATATGTATTGAAAAACAAATCTGAATATTTGTTATAAAAACATCCGGCATTATTTGGCTCGCTTCGAGATAAATTTATAAATTGTGTCTAATATTGTTGCATAATTGTATCGTAAATCTGACAACGCTGTTCGGAAAAATTGCGGTGCCAGTATGACTACTGCCGAAGCCGGCGTAAAATCGGGATTACAATTCATCGTCGCGACGCCTACGCTGGTAATCGGTAATGGCGACGTTACCATTATTCTACCGCTTTTAATGCGTATCATGAAACTGGTCAACATAAAAGTATATTTCTTTTCCTATGACCTGATTAATATTTTAACTGATATGGTTAGGACCTGGGTTTCAAATGAGTAACTACTGGAAAAAAATGAGAACTATTCATTTATAGCTAAATAGTTTTTAAAGTTCTCAAATCATACATTATGATTGTAGTAATTATAATAGTAATCATCATAAATATCTATGCTATAATAATGAAAAATATACAACTTATAATAAAATAATCGTTGCGCCATCTATCATTGAACAATAAAAGTAACTTTTGGAAGAGGGAGCAAACTAACCTTACGGTTGAAAAAATCAGCGAAAACATTATTAATTAGCTGCGTTCGTTATTTGCGTCCGATTAATCTTTTTAGTCTGAATCGTTCGTTTATTACATCTAGAGGTAGGGGAGGTAAATCTGAACTGTTCGGTAATTCCGCTCAGATCAGGGCCCGTATTCTTAAGGGACTAGTGAGAATCTAACCAATGAGATTGATGCATTACGGGTTGCCTGAAACGAGAGAGATTCAATCTCTCATGGTTCGAACCGATAGAGAATCTCGCCAAAAGCGGTGAGAAGCTTAGAAACATGCGTATTGGATTTCGTCCGGTGATATTGCAGATCTCACTATTGCATTTAAAAATACGACAAAATTGAAACTCTCATGTTTTAGGCAACCATGCAATACACCTATCTCATTGGTGAGATTCTCACTAGTCCCTTAAGAATACGGGCCCAGTCCGATGTAAATCTGTTTGCTCGGATTATTTTGACCGACGAGAAAGATTAATCTGTTTATCTGTCATGTTATGAGGTTATGTTGTAGTCACTCCTGTCATTAGATTATTCTCGTACTGTTTGGTGATGAATTGCTACCAAAATTGCCTAAGGGCTAGACATACTTAGTCGTAAATAATAAAAAATAAAATCTAAAACGAGAAAATCAAACAAAAAAATCGTAGTCTCTGAAATGAAAGACAGGCAAAAGGGAGGTTATAGAAGTTCGTTTATATGTATGATTGGTCGGGCCGTTCGTTAATAGCAATTTGCTCAGATTAATTTGTGATCACGTGACCAAAAATCCGTCTCCTCTGCGATGCAAATAACGAACGCAGCTATTGATAGATTAAATTGGTGAGAAAGATTTTAAATCTGCATGTTTCAAATATTATCAATATTTTTTTTCACAAAGTCAAGTTTATCAGATTTTAAATAATTAATTTCCAAGCAAAAGAGCAATATAAAAAAGTAACCGACCGTTTACGATGATGTGACTGGTAACTTCCATCTCAAATTGATGTCTTGTCTTGTGAATCACAGCTCTAAGCTATCATTCAGAATTGTAAAATACTATTATTAATAGAATAAAATAAAATTGGTCTAAACTTTTAAAAATAAAAAACAATAGTTTTTCAACAAAAGTACTGATGGTATTACAATGATAATTTTTCACTGACTATAGTAACCAATCAAATTACTTAATTTCACGTCATGTGTAAAATTTCATCCAATCACCGCTGTATTACAGCGATAATACCCTACATGTGGTGTTTTCAGTTTGGTGTTTACTTTTTATTAAACGTCAAACTGACAACTGGATTGAAAATGTCGTGATTGTTGATAATCTATTAGGAGATATACTTTACAGTTACGCACGTCCGTTTTAAACTAAAAAAAAAATGCTGGAAATATTTTAAATTATTCGATAGATTGAAAAAAACCGAGGACAGAATTTTGTAACGAAATAATTCATCTACTACTCTACAACTACAACTTAACGATAATCGATCAATAATAATCGATTATAAATCGATTAATAATTATCGATCTTTGATCGATTAGAAATAATCGATTATTAATCAATTGATAATAATCGATTGTTGATCGATGGGAAAAAATCAGCTTTAAATCGGAAATATTCGAATATTCATCGATTATATACAATCGGTTATTAATCGATTGTTGTTGAAGAATTGATGATAAGCGATCATTAATCGATTGAGGTAAATCGATTATTAATCGATAGTTGGTAATCGATTGCTGATAATCGATTATTAATCGATTGTTGATAATCGACTATTTAATCCATTGTTGATAATCGATCGTTGATCGATCAAAAATCATCGATTTTCAATCAATTGATAGTAATCGATTGTGGATCGATTAAAAATAATCGATTATATATGGATTGTTTAATGAAGTTTCATCCAGAGTAAAATTTGATTCAAAAAATTTGACTATTGCTTAAAAGGAACTAAAGTTCTTACCGTGTGTCCCGTGACACGTTCTTCAATTTTTCATTTACTTATTTATAAATTACTGTGTAATGAGGAGTCAGACACGAAAAATACAAAATTGTAGTATACTGGTTTCCTTTACTTTTTTTAGTTTTTGTCTAATGTGCATCTATGTCTCTCATTTTTAACAATGGCAATGTTAGATAATGTGTTTGTTGTGCCTAAAAAAATAATATAATAAATTATATAGGTATGTTACGGTGAATGTACACTCTTGGGAAATGTACTCTTTTACCGTAAAATGTGAACATTTCCCAAAAAGTTAGGTATATGTGAACCGAATATAATGTAATGTATATGTACATTTTCCGGCAAATTTGTACTCTTGTCTTCCGTTTGGGTAAATGTATAATCTTACCTTCATGTTTTAAGAAAAGTTGGATTACAAATAAATTAAAAATGTTGTTGCGTAAAAAAAATATTTATATATATAGTAAATATATTTCTTTTTCTTATTGTTTTTTAAGTTTGATTTCGAACAAGAGATGTTGATCGCACTGCTTTAGTGATGAATGCATTGTAATGCACACTAGCATAGATGACACTAACAAAGAATTGGATATTTTTCAAAAATGGAAGGGTGCATTCAATACTTTGTAACGCGCATATCAAGTAAATCAAGAAGAGAAGGGTAATTCCAATGATATTCCCATCCCCTTCTTTAATAACTTAATGTTGATTACAAAGTATTGGATATCTTAAGGGGAAGGGTGAATCCAATGATTATATCATAGTATATAAACAAAGGTGTTTATATACTATGATTATATTATATTCCTTTCTTAACTATATTAATGTTCATTACAAATTATTGGATATCTTTCAAGGGGAAGGGAGAATGTAATGATTATATTTCCTCCCCTTCTTTCTCACATTTACCAAAACGACGTGGTCATTGTGAATTCAATGTACATTTCCCTTCTTTAAAATTGTAAATGTTAGTTGAATGCACATTACCCAAGTAGGAAAAATTAATAAGGCTTCAGGCAATTTCGAAATTAAAGACAGGCTGTCAAAGAGTTTGTTGTGGAAAACCTGAAAGGTAGAAGAATAAAACGAATCGTTTCAAAATAACAATTTATTGAAAAAAATTATTTAAATATATGTATAATTTGTGAATTAACATTTGAAAACTTTTTATTACCAATAATTCAATATTCAATTACAACAAATAGAAATAAATTAAAATACAGTCGTTTGTTATTTTATATAATATAGATGGTAATACTAATCATATTAATAATATAAAATATATGATAGACACATAAAACTACCAGAGTTCTAGAGTTATGCTTATTTATTTGTTTTTGAAAAATAAAATAGTGAATAAAATTATCGATTGATTTTACCAAGAAATTGTAATTACTATGGTTTTCGTACAAGAGCTAATTTTTTCACATACACACCTATGACCAACCCACATAAATTTAATAATCTTTCTGATAATTGTACTGAACAGTACAAGTTTGAATACTTCCTGGAAGCTATTCAGCATTAACATTTGTATTTTCAACAGTGTGACAATCAGTATATATTGAATTTTTTTTAAATAATTGGTTCCTACCCAATAAACACCATCTGTGAATTGAAAAAATATAAAACTATTAAGTGAGTGCATGTGTTTTTACAAAGTATATTTATTTATATCTAGGTCATTCCTCATCAAATTGACCAATAGTTGGAACACACTCATTTAGATTTGGATGAATTTTGGTCATTTTTCTCTTTCTGCAGAACTTTGTTATAAAATAAAAGAAAACTTCTGACCAAAATTGGTCCAAATCTAAAGGGGTCAGTTGGACAGGGAATGACCCATCCATATTTTAAAATATGATAACATAACTACACCCACTAAAATTTCTCTAGCCAAAATTTGTGCATACACTATTTATTTGTCAATTTTTCAAATTAGGATTACTAGAACTCATCAAATCTATTCTACTAGTAAATTAACTGAAAGAAATTTAATCCCTATTCATCCAAATTATAACTTTTAAAAGGAAATATGCAATTCCAAATCCAACTACAATTTTCTCCTTTTGTAATCTATTCATATTTTCTAATTCTAAGGCCATAATTCTTCTATTTAACTTGGCCATCTGTCTTCTTAAATGTAACACTTCTTCAGCTGGAGTTAAACTCTCTCCTGAATGTAATTGAGTTACTGAATCATTAAACTGAGTTCCTAATTGGAAACTAACATCATTCATTCGTATTTTAGGAGCTGTCTTGGCTACAGGCAATTGGTCTTCAACAAAGGGATCTTCATATTCATCTACTCCTGGAAAAGGATATTTGTCCAAAGTAAGGGTGCGTGGTGGTGTAGCAACACGGGGTAAGTCATAAGGATAAGGTTCTGTGGAAATTAGAGAATTATCAAAAACTATTTCTCTCGGTGGAGCTCTAGTGCCTGAAACAAAAAGTTACTTGTTACATAAGTTTTACATCAATTGTAAACAATTACAAAAACTTTTTATCTTAAATTCAGAATGTTCAACCTTCTCAATCAGGACAATAATTTGTTGCCAATTTAAAAATATTACATACCAACATGTTGATGTTGACCTGCTACCAATATCCTTTCTGGGACATTCATATTCAAGTTATCGCGTGTCCAGGAACCTCTGCTATCGCCGTTTAGTTCTGTCGAAAAACTAATTCTGTCAGGAACCTTCATTTTTTGATTAATTCCTACTTTGAAATTAACATCACTGACAAATGCATCATCTGTGTAATGTGTTGGACTTGAATTTGTGGACATGTTGTGTTAGTGTAAAATGTACCGACTAATTCTTGATTGAAATTAAACAAATTAGTCCAATATTAAAACTTTAATTTCGGTAAAATTTCTATTTTTTCTCATTACACAAAAATTCCACTATCACCTACTCCAAGACTGTCAAATGTCAAGCTAGTTTTGACATATGAAAATGAATGAAAGAAAATCTCTTCTTCTTTTCTCTTATTTCAGTTACCTATGAATCATAGATAACCTAGTACAGGTACAGGGCACAGGCGAAAGAAGAAGAATAGGGCATGTCCACGTGACGTCACAAACTATTTTGACAAGACTTAGGTGGTAAAACAATAAACAAAGCGTTCAGAACACGTGGTACTTAATAGTGAGGTTATGCTGATTTATAATGGTAGATCGTGTTTGATTTTAGTTGATTTTGCTTCAGTGTACTCTTAAAGTTATTTTAATTGTTGAGCTTGCATATTTAATAATATATAATATGGGTTAATAATTGTTTGTTGTTTGATAATTTTTCATCATGTCTATTGTTTATTGTTTTACCACCCAAGTATTGTCAATGTCAACTGTCGTGGACATGCCCTAAAACCATGGCCATCTGTATTCTAGGTGGCCATGCTAAAACTGAAAAAGTATAGAGAATTAACCTTTCAAATGTTGAAATTGAACATAATCTAGAAATCTACATTTATTTATTAAAAATGTGTAGCTTACGATATTTAAAAAATTTGAACAATACATTGGTCACATTTTCAAGATCATATGCATTTAAGAGTGATCTGAAAATTAAATGGGTTCGTCCTGAAAAAATACCTTGTTTCAAACCTGAAAAGAGCGGAGATTTACAGGGCTTTCCTAAAATAAATAAAAAAGAAACTATATTAGATTTTCAGGATTCTAAAGAGCTACTAACAGCAGATGAAAATGTTAAAAAGCTATTTTCTTTGGAGTTTGCACCAAAGAAGTATACAAAGAACATGTACATTAAGAACATGATGGGTAAGGTGCAAAGACACGAGTTGGATTTCAGTACCATAGAAACTAAAATCGCTAGGTGGACAGGTGAGTTATCATTAGAATATTAGATATTAATATCAGTATCATTGAAAACTTAATTCCATTTATATTCTTAGGCATAATTCGTGCTCTACAGGAAGCAATGGAAAGATTTCCAAGAAATAAAAGAATGCAAGTAGTACTCAAAGAACTAATTGACAAAAGAAAAAAACATTTAAAATATCTGCGTCGTTGGGATTACAAAAAATTTGAATGGCTGCTAGAGACTCTGGACTTAGTTTACAAGCCTCCTCCTGATTATTTCCACTGGATCACTAGGAAAGAATCATTGAAAAAACTCACAAATAAATACTGTGATGGTATTAAAGATGATAGATTAAAAGCTTATAGGTAGGTAATTTTATTAATCATGCATCTACTATTTATGTTTAAATATTAATTATGATGTAGATTGGGTGATTGTCCTTCATTTAGTTTTAATTTCCTTTGTTATTTATTAGGCTCTCTCTAGAGAATGAGCAACCAGCATTTTTAGAAGAAAAAATTCGAACACTGCAATTTATTAGAGATGAACAGACAGCCTGTAATGTAGAAGTTACAGTAACTGAAGAGGAGATTAACAAGGTGAAACACCAACTGGAAGAATTAAAAATCAAAAATGCAGAAATTAATAATCAGTTGAATTAAATATAGTTGTGAATATTCTTGTTTTTTTGTTGAATCTATAGAATGACTCAAATTCTTAAAAATATTTCATGAATTTTAGTACACTCATTATTTATTTAGTTCGAAGGGTAGGTATATATGTATATTGGCGTGACATTCACTAAGACATAAAATATCTATTGTGCTCCCTCACTTCTACTTAGTTTGTTAGAAAAATGGGTGGTCTGTTTACAACTGTAAAGTGAGACAATACTGGGGGAAACACCTAATATCGTTCTTAGGTATTACTTAGCTTGTTGTGAAAGGTAAATGGCATTTAGCAATTCTTAAATCCAACTTAGATATTACCTATGAATACCGGCATAGGTACTTATGGGATCAATTATTTTAACATTGAAGAATGTGTCTATTAAGGTGTACCAGTTTAGAAAGTATTTGCCATCATAGAGGTATTAAAGTTTTTTTTTTGATGGATTGTTGACCTGAGAGAACATTATCTTGTTTTTATCTTTATTGTTTATGAAGACAAAATATCTATAAACCACCTGACCTGGACAGGTTGGCTATATTGTTCTGGAGGACAGAACCGATCAGTTGAAGCTGGTGTGTTTTGGCGTGTGCTGTAAATCATTTGGTTGTCAATAATGTTGAATGTGCCTGTTCGCCGACCTGCTCTAGATCTCGACCATTTTCCTATTTAAACGCCGATAATTAGTAAAATAGCCTCGAAACTCTTTAACAAAAAGTGATTCATTTGTTTCCGACAACTTTCATATATCTGGAGCAGGTGGTGGTACTGTGAATAGATATCTTCGTTTCGTTTCTCGCGAAAAATCAGTGAAAATTTGGCGTTTGCACTAGTCAATCACTGAGCTCCGTACAAAAAACTGTGCTAAGTGAGGGTGTGTCCGAAAATAGTAAGTAACTTTTGTTTGACTTCAAATTAATGAGTGCATTATGTTTTATTGGGTTAAGGAAGAGTTATGTTTTGTAATTACTATGAAAAAACGCACTTAACTATTTTCTTCTTGTTAATATTTGATGGTCGAGAAACAGAATTTAAAAACTGATGATTTTCAGTTTCCGACCGCATTGGTCGAGAACTAGTTCACAAACATATTCTTTCGTTTGAGAAATATAGGTATTAGTAAAGTACTTGTATACAAAGATTTTTCATCTATTATTCATAAATAGCCATAAAGATTCTCGTTTTTGGTTTGCGACCACCAGTTACAACTGATTAATTAAAAAAAGTTCATTATTATAACAAGTGCCAAATGTACTTCATACTTACTCAGAAGAAGAGACCTGAAAAAGGCTTTACATGAATTCCGGGAAAATAAAATGTGTATAAGAAAGACATGCAGAATTTTCAATATCCCAAAAGAAGACCATAAAAATATAGGATGCGATTTTTGTGATAAATGATACCACAATAAAGAATGTACCGAATGTTTTAACCTCCCTTATACTATTTGCTTCTTCAAAGGACTGCAAATCTGACCAATGTTGAAATCGTTAGCATTTATGTTTTCCATCCGGTTCATTTAATGGGCACCTAACTAAGCAAGTGAAATGAAAAACACATGGTGCTCTGATCTGTATGGGTATCTAAAATCCTATTCTTTTGAAGCGGTCGAGAATTGCGACGGGTGGTCGAAAACAGGCTAAAATGAATATTTTTTACATTTATTCAATGAAATATAAATAAAAACACTAAAAAAGACTTTTTAATCCCATCTCGAGGCTTCAAACAATCCAAAAATGATATGACAATTGAAATTTAATTTTCTAGGATTTATTACATCTCGAAGTGGAAATTTCTGTTAACCGGTCGTGAACAGGCACATTCACCCTATATATTTTATTAAAATAATAAAAACTTGGCCAAGAATCCGAACCCTTGTGTTGTACCATGGGATTATCAAAGGTGTTTAAATAAATAAAAACTTATATTTAAAAAAAAAAATCTTACTTACATTTTCCGTTATACAGTTTTCGACAACTACAAGTACATGATTATAATAAATTCCTCCAGTTTGTAAAGTTAACAAAGTCTGTTTCAGTTGAATGCTGGCAACTAATACTGTTTTCGTTGATTAGGAATTTGTTACTATTTAAAAATAATTAAGTCTAAGTACACACGCTCATGTTGAAGATCTGTATAAAATACTTATGTACATTGGAAAAATTTTAAATGCTATTAAAAATTGCGCACAAACAGTATCTGCTAAAAATCCATCGTAAATATTTTATTCTTCTATAATATATAGAAAGTATAATGAAGATAAAAGCAGAAAGTATTATTTTTAAAAAAACCTAACTTAATGTCTATTTACACAGGATTAAAAAAATAGAGAATTAGATACTGGCTTAAAATTTAAATAAATCTTATAATTAGTACATTCAGACTTGTTGGCCGAGAATATATAAATTCAAATAAAACATTTTCAAATCGAAATCAACAAAATGGAATCCAGACCTTCTACACAGCCTTTAAAATTGACCTAAAAACATTACTGTTGAAGAAATAATTAGGCTTTCTTGAAAAACGAAGTGATGCTTTTACTACCACTAGCTACTTTAGCTCTATTCTTATCCTTGGTAGATACCTTAACATCTGGCTTACTTAAGTCTAAAATATTTGAAGTGCTAGACTTGTTCTCTTCTTCAACTTTCATTTTTTTTGGATCATTCAAAGCAGTTAAAGAGCCACTTTTTCGTTTTAAATTCTGCTGGTTTTGGACGTCTTCGGGTAAATTCAGATATCTAAATAGTTTTTGACTCAGATCATCCATGAGATATTCAGAAACAATACCGTGAGCATACCTTAAGTAAGCTTCGTTGTCAGTTGAATCTCCTCTTGTTACTTTAACGTATGTTGCTGAGATTGCTCCACCACTTACATTAATATTTTTCTGTTTGAGGATGTCTGCTACACGTTCTGTTTTCTTTTTTAGCCAGGTAAGAGTTTTTTCCTCATTATATTTAAAAGCATTAAGTTCTTCATCACCCTGGAAATTATAATGGTTTAACATTCATTTTAATAAGCAAGAATAAAATTTTTAGATACTTCATTTGTTTATTACCTTTTTATCTGCAATCAAATTTAAATATTTGAGACCACTTGACTTTAGCAGCCTTTCAGTTTCAGGAAACTCATCATCTCTCAATAACTGGTCCAAAGGTATGGCTTGAGTTGTACAATATTTTCTAAGATATGGAAGAACTGAAAATGTTGAAAAATTTTAGTCTTATTAACTTTAAGCATTTTTACAAAATTTGACTAATACTTATATACATTCAGTTGTTAATTTCCATAATCACACTTACCTAAAAATATGGGATCAATAGGTGTAGACAGATGCATTTTCCCATCACTCTTAACAGTTTCATCAATGAACCATGATCTCTTCCCTTCATTATAAGCAAGGACCTCTTGTACTGAATTATTAGCTGGTGAAAACAAAAACACAGCAGATTCTCCTGTATTTGGGTGTCTTAGAGTGACAATGTCTGGTGTACCACTTCCTGTATATTGATCAGACAGTTCTAAAGCTTCACCTAAAAAAAACATATTAACTCATATTTTGTATAATATAATGGGAAAATCATAAATTCCCTTCTTCTAATTTATCTACAGAGGAAAATAAACAAACTAAATAGCTTTACTAGTTACTACTATTTTCTATAATTAGGGTAATTGTATTATTCTCTAATTTCTGTAAAAAGTGTTATTTAAAAAGATGAATAGTTCTCATTGGATTGAATAGCCAATCAACAAAAAAAATGTTTTCACGAGACAAACAATCCTGACAAAGATGTAATTAAAATTAATTTAATAGCAGAATGAAGTACTTTAAATACCTGAAAGAATTACCTTACAATACACATAGCCATTTAATAATACATGCAGAGTTTAGGGTGAGGGGATAATGTATAGGTAGGTACTTATAAGATGTTGCATAAATATATTAATTAATGTGTATATATAGTCATTTGCAGACAATGAAAATATAAAATCATGTGTTTATGATGTTAAATCACGATTTTACAAAAATGAAATACGATTTTATTTTGGATTGATAATAAAGAAGTATTTTAAACAACTACTCTTAAAAACATTAGTAGTCCAAAGTAAACAAGCAAAATAATTAATCAGAATGTACCTTTTAATAAAAATATCCATGAATTAGCAGGTTGCTGTAAATTAGTTTTTATACATTTCTTAGGGGAAGATTTTACTCGCGGCATTTTAATTTATAAATTGTGTAAAAAGTATAAATACATATCAGACGCCAAACCCCATATGCCCGGTTAAAACCAATCGAATTTGTTGATAATTGTTGACATCTGTCATAGAGTTTTTTACCTGCTTTTCTTCTTTTTTGCTTCTTCTTATTTATACATTCATCATTTTATTAGTACCTTAATGGCTTTAGGCTACGTGATACTAATAAAGATCAATAATTGATCGAAGAAAGAACCATAGGCGACTGGAATTAGTTCTTAGCACCAAACCGACTGAAGTCAGAACAAAGCATTGTAATTCGTCAATGGTATGGGGTGTACAAATTAGTATCTACGGTCACGTATAGCTATTGGAATCGATGGAATAGTTACTCCTCCCGCAAGTTTAATAGATGTATACTTGCTTATAACGTACATCAAATAAGCTTCCAGCTTTCTGTATGAATATCAATAGTAGGCAGCTCCAGTGATTTATTATTTGTCGTGTCAACCAGCTAATGATCGACATATCGTACCTCTCCAGTAATCTATCAGATTGGGTGCTCAAATGTCAAAAACCAAAACATAACATAACCTAAAATGTCTGCGAGGTGATTAAAACAACTCTAAAGAGTTAAGCCACTTATATATCCCATTATAAAAGTAGTGAATAACAACATGATTTAATATAGTATTGATTATGTTTTATAAAACTTTATATTTTTTTTATATAAAGTAGTGATACTGTAAGTTTAATTCAAATTTGTGTTTCTTTGTTTAAAATGACCGTAACATACAATGCAGACGTCGCGACTGTGCACGGTTTGGGTCCCTTTTTGAAATTGTTAGGAAGGTAAGTTACGAATCTTCAACAGTAGTTAATAGTCTACTATAAATACCGTTTTTGTTAGTTCTTCCACCATAAAGGGTCAAAGCAAGTTATAAATCCATTGTATCTTGTAGGATGATCATTTTAGTATCTCCTACTTCAATGAAAGGCATTTATTCTAGGAAATAACTCGACAAGGTCAACATGTTCCTTTGTGTTAATCATATGGAACCATATTATACACTTTCATTTAAGATAATCACTAGAATTATATAGTTGGTTTCAACATTACTCAAGTACGTTTAAGATGATGTCAGTAGTGACGAGATAATTCTTTCTTGCTGGTGGTTAAATTTTATCAAGAGTTTAAGTTATAAAGAATTAATTAAATTGATTTAACAATTTTTATACCAAATTTCCACTCTAGCCAATTAAAATATTTAATGACATCATTCATATATATTTAGCAGTAAGATAATTATTTTATGGTAATGCTTTATAGTTCATTAACATTAAAATAAATTTTAGATACCTATACAAATTGAAATATTATATCATATCCTATAATGATATATGATTTGATTACAAGTATGATTGCTTACTCTCGCAGATAAAGCATATTTGTAGGAGGAAAATAATTCATATACCAGATAAATTATAAATTTATATAATTCATTATTGGTAATTAATTATTGTTGCATCTGTTGCAGTAATAATTGTATATTTTCAACTACTGGAAACTGCTTGTAGTATGGCTTTCAGAGTGCAATTTAAAACCCTATAGCATGCAAAAATGCATAATCAAACACTAAATTTTGATTTTTCCTATTTATAATATTTAAATTAATATTGAATAATTATCTACAATGAAAAATTTTATACAAGGCTGGTCCAATTTTTGTTAACACCAATTTTTTTCATCTCTACTTATAACAAATACTTATTTTTATGAAATTTAAATGTCCATAAAAAATATTATCAGATATTTGTAAATTACTGATGTCATCAACAGTCACACTAAAATTTCATTTGAAACATGATAAAATAATATGTGAATATTCATTGACCTAGACATCACAAATTATCATTATTATAATTTTATTCGATAGTAATTAGCACAAATTGGTGAATAAGTATAAACAAGAAACATTCTATCAGATATTATCATAAAGTAGGTGTGACCAGACTGTGATGTACTAAACAAATTATTAATATATTAATTACAAATTATGTAATGTGTAAGAGATACTTTCAGGATAATAAATAAAGTCAATATCACATTTTATAGCATTAATGTTAAAATAAATATTTGTTTTGACTGTTATCTGAATCACTTTATTATGTGTGTACTTTTTTTTGTAAAATGATTATCTCATAGGGTAATAGAACTCTAAGATGTCAGTAATGTAATGTACAAGGTTGATATCATTAAAATGTGATATAGGAGACTGTTTAAATCATTATGCAATAAAGAGTTGAAATTTAGAACTTAATATGCTTTATTTATACCGTAGGGCATAGTGGCGCATTCATTTTCAAAATTGTTTTAATTCATATTAATTAAAACAATTTTCCAAACTATTAGTATCTTAAATGGTTTTTACCTACGACCCCCCTGTAATCAGTCAATAACACACAGTCGGTATCAATGTAATGATGTCTATTATGCCATAAAGAGAACAGATACGAAAGCTTGACAGAGAACAGTAAAAAGAGAGAGAGATGGGTGGACATACCCATTTAAATGCCCATCGTCTTATGTCGACTCCGTTCGGGCTGCTTCGCGAAATTTGTCAACAGGGTTGTCAATTTGCATAATATTTCCTTCAATTTACGATCATAGGTCAAATATTTTATAAGCATTTTCTTAAGTGTGATAGTTATACAGATACAAATATTCGATAATTACTTGTTTTAAATCAATTTTTTAACATTAAAAGAATTATACAATTAAAAAGATTATAATGTATAAAAATCATACCATAAATACCTATATACTTTTTTCACAAACCACATCCTTGGCAACCATGCACAATAACGGTGACGGCTAACCTAACCTAACATAATCAAAACTTCAAAACACGCTCAAAATCACTTGTAATT
Source organism: Galerucella pusilla (assembly GCA_910591695.1). NCBI lineage: Eukaryota > Metazoa > Arthropoda > Insecta > Coleoptera > Chrysomelidae > Galerucella > Galerucella pusilla. The sequence continues at coordinate 84,495 of CAJUYI010000533.1, read as the reverse complement.
TGTTCTCAAAATTCATAAGGCCATTTTTGTTTGCTTCATTGTTTGAAGGTGTTCAATCGGCGATATTAATTGTGTTATTAGACTAATCGATTATTTGTTGTGGTAATATTAACTATAAAAATATAGTGGTATAGATTATTATTCTTATAAAATGAATATACATCACGGCGTCCAAATAAATTTTATTCGGAAAGAAGAATAAAGTTCTTTCGATTTCCAAGGGATGAGAGTATTTAATTTAATATCCCGGCCTATGATGAAAGAAATTTTAAAGTTTTTGATATTAACTTTGGTGCTTACAAATTATTATGCATAGGTGTATATTGTATTCCTTTTGATAATAAATAAATTAAGAATAATTTGTATTGTACTTTAAAATTTGGTTGATTTTTGTAATTATTTGTGTTATCTAAAAATGTATTTATTAATTTAATAATAATAATAATAATAATATTTTTATTGCTTCAAATTGATACAAATCAATATAGCAAGAAATCCGGAACAGAGTCTATAAATAAATACACAGTTCATGCGGCAAAATCACAATGAAAATAAACAATAAAAGAGCGAAAACAATATTTGTGTAAAACCCAAGCTATTCGTTTATAATAAATGAACGAATTTTGAGTACGCCAATAAAATAATTCGAAATTTGCCTGAAATCCGCCAAGGAAGCAGTATTTAATAAGGCAATGAAATCATCAAAATTGTGCAGATTTTTAATAATTTGCACTCTAATACAATCATACATCCTGCATTGAAGCACAATATGTTCAAGTGTTTCATTTTGACGCGAGTTGCACAGAGTACAAATTTCTTCTTGATTAATGGTATAAACGTTATTCTAACAAAAGTCTTCGAACATAAACGGATCTGACAAAATATTCGAACTAATTTAATCGGCAGTTTACTAGTTAGATAATCTGCAGGACCTGAAGTGACTGTTAAATGTTTATATATTACACAGTAATTACTATTAGCAAGAAGTTGTAAGTCGGAACTATACAATTTTTGTTTGAAATTCTCAAGAATTGCATCGTAATGGCTTTTTAGTGAACCAAAAGAGAGGTTATTCCACATGTCGTTCAACCCGAGATCTATAAAAATATGTTTCATTTGTAGGGCCCAGTTATAGCAGGGGTTGTCAAAGTCCTCTAACTCTAAGAGCCTGAGAAAGACAATCTTTGGCAATCTAGTGTTTGCAAAAGAAAACATTTTTAATAACCAGTTGAGGCACAACTTAAATACCGTATAATCAAGCCTAACAACACCCACCTTAAGGCGTACTAAATAATCAGGAGTGTTTAGCGGTAATAGGAGCAATCTTTTGAAAAAACCAACTTGGGTTTTTTCAACAATGTTAAGATAACGCAGACCCCAGACAGGGACCGAGTTGGCAATTGTATTAATTACTATGGAATGATACAGGGTTATGCGCGATTGCCAGGAAGTTGTTTTTGAACGTGAAAGCATATTCATGACAGCACCTATGGCTTGTTTGCATTTGGAAGAGGTATTCATTGCGTGTTCGCGAAATAATGAAGAACAAGTGAGAGTAATCCCTAAGTATGTATAGTGGTTAGTCATCTCGATTTCTAATTTGTTGAACAGAAATTTGTAATTTCTTGTTATTTTGTGGCCGCCTCTCGAGAAACACATAATTTTAGATTTAGAATTATTAACAGTAAGTTTGTTAAGGCAAGTATATTGTTCAAGGGTGCGTAGCTTCCTAGCCAGATCTATTTCAGAGTCAGCAAGGATAACCAAATCGTCCGCATACAACAGAAGTAACAAATCATTCCTGTTATCAATATTAATTCCGACCATACCAGATTTTCTGAAAAAGTCGTCAATATCAGCAATGAATAGTGAGAAAAGCAAGGGACTCAATGGTTCTCCCTGCAGAACGCCCTCATTTATTTCAAATAATTTAGAGTATTCATTGTTAACTTTTACACAAAAAGAGGATTTGTCATACAGAGCTCTGACTAGGCGAATAAATTTAGAACTGACACCCAGCTTAAATAATTTTTGCCATAAGAGGGGATGATTAATAGAGTCAAATGCGCGCTTCAAGTCAATAAAAGCGGCAAAGACTCTTCTGCCTTTGCGATGTAGGTGAGTTTGAATGGTGCTATTCAAGACAAAGATGTTGTCCATACAACTTCTGTTCTTCCTGAAACCCGCCTGAATTTCTGGAAGAATATTATTGCTTTCAACCCAAGAGTTTAATCTGTTCAACATGATCATATTAAAAAGTTTAATAATAGTGTTAATGCAGGCGATGCCCCTATAATTACTGGGGTTATCGATGGGGCCCTTCTTGTGTACCATTGAGAGCGATACTGTAGACCATTCAGTAGGGAAAGCTTCGTTTTCGAAAACCTTGTTAAACAAACTACACAAAAAAAGACACCAGTTTTGAGGGAAATATTTGAAAAACTCGAAGGGAATTCCATCTAATCCCGGGGCTTTGTTCCTTTTGCAACTGTTAAGCACAGCAAAAACTTCGGATTGGGAGATTTCCGTGTCTAGAAACGGATGCCTAGCGTCCATCTGTAAATATTGAAAATCACATTTCACTGTGGTAAGGGTATCAAAATAAGTTTCCCAGGTTTCAAGCGATACACTTGAGATAATCTTATTGGGACGGAATTTTTTTATAGTCCTCCAAAATGTGAGACAGTCATTAGAGTTACTGAGCAATTGAACCATATTATTTTCAAATGCATTTTTTTTTGCTGTACATGTGCTTTTAAAAGATTTTTTCGCCAATAGGTAGTCATTTTTGACTTCATCAGCAAAATTATGTGTTTTACAGATTTTAAGTTTTGACTTAACTGACTTTTTTAAGTTAATGCACTCTAAGTCAAACCAAGGTTTGTTATTATAAGTGAATGGTTTGTTTAAAGTAACACATTTTTTCTTCATACCACAACTATCAGCGGCAAGGTAGATTGAATCACATCACGCATAGCGTGGTAACTTTCTGTATTACCATTGGACAACATTGCTAAGGAAGAGTTGCGCAAAATATGTTGATACCTATCTAGCTGCAAATCATCCCAAATTAATTTAGTTGTTGAGGACTGTTTATTGCTTATGAATGTGTCAGGTATGATAAAGTTTCGTGTTATTTCAACCATTATAGGGAAGTGATATGATGTTACCGGTTCATTATTTAGCACTGCAAAATTTAATCTCCGAGTTAATCTCCCAAGAGTAAGGACTATTTATAACAAATCATAGGAATCTACATATAGGTATTTAATGAATACATAAATATATATTCGATTATGATTATTGTTTTAATTCATGGCGCAGTTTTAAAGATTTAGTGGAAACTTCCAAAAAAACTAGATCCGGCACTAGAAATTGATATTGTCCCCGAGTCAACACTGCAATTTGGTAAGAAATTCAGAAAATATTTTAAACTGGCCACATCGCGGCCATAACGAGTTAAAGGTCCAAGGTCATTGCCGACGGAGCTGAAAATCGTTTGATGTTTTACCGGGATTCGTATCTGTTCTCTTTTAGTCCGGGAAAGTAAGGAAGTTAAACATCAAATGTTTCCCATCGCTGATTTTTCATTTTTAAATGAAAATATATCGACCCAGCATGACTCTCTTAGATTGTCTAATAATTTCCGCTGGAGCTTGCGACGCAGCTTGCAAGCACAGCTCGGACTACCTAAAATTCAAGTGATTTATGCTCATATCATTTCTGGATGTGTTCTTAAAAAAAATCGTAGAAATAAAAATTGCAGCAAATCGTATGCTCTTGAAAGTGACGTAAATAGTTTTTCCAAAAAAAAATTTTTCCGATGTTAAATTTTCCAAAAATGGAAAAATTTTTCGAAAATCATATTTTTGGCTGGTAATTATAAATAAAATATTAATATCGAGGTCAAAACATAGAAAAACATAGAGGGCGAACTTCATAAAAATTTACATTTTTCAGATTTGCAAAATTCATAATGGCGGCTGCTCAAACTGGAAACAAATTTTTTTTTCAATCGCGTTTAAATTTATGAACATCAATGATATCGAGAAGCGGTTGGTTGCAATCGATAGAGTGAAAGTTATATATAATTGACCATAAATATATGCAATTATTCACAGTTTCTAAAATGCTCGTAAATAATGCATATATGGTTTATTTACGATAAAAAGACGATGACGTCATTTTTAGTTACTTTCCTGCTCATCAGAATAAATATTAATTTACCAACCGTAAATACAACTTATCCTCAACAGCCAGGGCAATTTACAGCTGACGGGTTGGCAAAACTTCAAGACGTTGTCAGATCAACTGGTAAAATTCCCCAGCATGTTTTGACGTTTATTGACATTCGATCATCGTCTAATGTTTACAAGTTTTTTTGGTGCTTTTAAATTCATTGCTTCTTTAAGATTAAAAAAACAGTTATTTTCATTACTAATTATTTAGGCAAATCTGCAGTTATGTAGTTATAAAATGCCGAAGCAGCTGAACAGTAAATGTCAAGAGATGGTAACATCTTTGTTGAGCTATTTTGAACGAGAATGTCGAAATGGGGGCCCGCTTACTGCTGCAAGAGACGTAAGTAATAGTATTCGCTATTTGTATTCATTATTATTAATATTATTCTTACATATTTAAATGTAAATGGTTAAATTTTTTTAATGTTAGATTAGGTTAATTAAACTTGATATATCATTCTTTCATAAATTGAAGTTATTATATTGTAGAGAGTTGCAGAAGCTTTACAACTGTTAACCGTATTGCCGCCAAGAATATTAGAGATGAACAGCCTAAAAGCCCACCTAAAAAGAGACAACGCATAAAACCTACTGTTGAAATTGATAACTTTGATCAAAATGCTTTCCGAAATGTTATATACAAAATGTATATTTTATTTTTTTCTTAATTAACTAACACAATATTTTTCCAGAGGAACACATAACCTTGAAAACTTTTAGTGAACTTGGAAGAACCTGCCACAATTGTAATGGATAATGCAAGTTATCACAGTACAGTGATCAATAAAGTACCAACAACAATTACCAAAAAGGCTGATATACAGAACTGGTTGATACAAAATATATTCCTTTGGTAAATACTTTCTTCAAAACCCAATTATTGAATTGTAACTTGATATGAACATTATTCAATATATTATGGTTATACTGAGATAACTTATTTTGTTTAAATATATACATTTTTGTAGGAATAAACCACCAACAGTATATGAAGCTGACATATCTGAAAAATATGGCCACAAAGTGCTTAGACTTCCCTTACCACTGTATGTTCAACCCAATTGAACATATTTGTGGCATAGTTAAAAAATGTTATGGAGATCATGTGGGAACTGATGGTTCTTCAACAGAACAAGCATTAGGTGCATGGAAAAAGTCTTTAGAAAAAGTGACTCCTGATATTTGGTCAAAGACAGTAGAGCACACAAAAAAAATTATACAAGATTGGTGGGATAGAAAAGTAGTATTCGATAGACAGGATGTGCCTCCACTTATTATTAATTTTGACAGTGATGATTTTGTGGTGGAGTAATGGAAATCTTGTGTTTTATTTTTTGTATATTATCTTTATCCAATTTGCTTTATTTCCACCTTTTCAAAATCACTAATAGCTATTATTAAATTAATTAGGTACAGTTATTTTATAATACACAAATTAAAACAAAAAACGGCCTTTTTTTAATTCAATGGAGATTGCCAAGTGATTGCCAAATAACAGGGTGGACTGTTTTGAGTGGCCCACTCACAAAAAAGGAAAGTAGGAGTTCTGAAATTATTGTGTAATTTTTTCAGAGGAACATAAATGTTTAGATTAAAATAATTGTATCGTAATAACCAACCAATTTAGGTACCTATTTGCAGCAAAATGTATATTCCCAAGTAACTGTTTTCATTATTAACACAAGTAAAACTTTGAATTACAGTGACTTAACCTAATTGTCTTGCAATCTTCAAACTATTAGCAGAGACTTTGAGCAGGTCATTCCAGTTGTTGATAAAGATATGTTGACTTCAAATTTCATCATTTCAATTTGCTTTGGTCGATTATCACAGCTATATATAAAAAGTCTAAAAGCACTCCTACACGTGGCCAACCACCGAAGTTGATATATTATTTTTCATTCTATTTTTATTATAATAAATATAATAGATATTGTATAAAGAAACAATATTTAAATTTGCATGAAGGTGATTGATTCCTTTTAGCGTAAACTCTTACAGTGCTCTTGAAGATGGTTATATAGAACACAGAATAAGGTATAAGGACCTACAGTTCGTCATTTAACCCTCTTCTATGTAAAATAATTGAATGTTAAATCGAATATAGAATGATTGGTTACTGTTTCCTCTATCTTATCCATAGTTTTTCATGAATAAATATTTATATCATATTAATCAAGCCTATCATACAAGCCTTTTATTTTTAAATGAATATTTTTGACTTACGCCCTACGAGGCACAGAACAATGAAAAAGAAGAACTGTCAATCCAACATCAGATTGACTTTTCTAGTTTCCGTCAAGTAAAGGAAAAAACTACAGCTTGGCAACATCACAATATTTTGTTTTGCAACGTCATCGTCTTTTTATCGTAAATAAACCATATCTCCAGTTCCTATTGAAAGACACACGTTTAGTTACCACTTTTTATTTCTCGTCGTAACACGATTGAGAGATATATTTAGGGGAGAATCGTAAGGCCCCTATTACTAAGACTTCGCTGTCCGTCTGTCACCAGGCTGTATCTCACGAACCTTGATAGTTAGACAGTTCAAATTTTCACAGATGACCGCTATAACGACAAATATTAAAAACAGAATGAAATAAAAATTGAAACAGCGATTTTTTGCTCATTTTTGTTCGATGTTAATAACGGCAGCAGGTAGCTGGCATGGCTGGCACCGTAGCTTAGTTGTTTATAGCGTGTCTAATAAACAGGGCGAGTTGGAATCTCCCTGCGGTCTCATGTTTTTTTTTTAAATTTGTTATATACTAAGCGAATCTATGAATATAAATCATAAAAGTGAAATCAATCAGCTAAGTAAATTATATTAGCCTCACTTGTATGTATGTATGTTTTTATAAATAATGATACGAAACCCTTCGGCGCGAGTCCGACTCGCACTTGGCCGTTTTTTTTAAGAAAGTGGGATGTCTTTGTCGATCGACAATAAGTATTGTGAGGTCCACTAACAATAATTAAATGTTTTGTCGCTTAATCATCTCAGATTAAATGAATTTAGGAAGTCGATTTTGCGGCTATGTAGGTATTTTCATTTAGTTCAAACAAGTCAGAGTTAACAAACCCACAAAGTAGATACTAAAAGAAAACAAGGTTAATAACGTCAATTATAATAATTACAATGTTTTGGTGAATTCTTAACAACAGGAAAACGATAACAGTGGATAGGTTCATTATTTATTTTGATCTTTGATTTATTAGGTTAATTTTCAGCATTAATTTTGCGTAAAGTGTCATCCATTCAATGTAATCCAGTTTAATTGTAAACAAAGAGGAATGCAATTTAATTATAATATCTACTTGACGTATTAAGCCCGGTTCTGACGGTGCAATTTCGTGCAACTCGATCGCGGCGACTTATCAATGCAATCGAGTTGCACCAAAATAGAACTGGTTCTAATTTTATGCTATAAGTTGCAGCAACTTGGTAACTTTTTTAGTGAATTTTTTTACGCAGACCTAAAACTTCTGTTGGTATAAGTAACTGAAATGTCAGTTACGATGTTATCTTTGAATCATGGAGACTAGATATATGTCTAGTCTCCATGCTTCGTATGTTATTTATTTCTCCATGTTATGTTATTAGATTTTTTATTTTCCTAAAAAACTGTTGCTTTTGTGGATTGTGTAAACTGACACATCCAAGTATCAAGCACATGATGGCTACCTTTTCCAAATCCATATTTTTATTGTCCTTTTAGAAAAATTGAGCAATAAATCGCTGTTTTGAAAATTTAAATTTATCATTTATAAAGTTGGGTTATGGTTATCTTTTGATAAAAATTTGGTGACTATTTTGAATATTGGCAACAATATAGTATTTCCTTAAGAAATTGCTGCAATAGTATGAACATGATGTGAACTCTCATGCAACTTTGATAGGAGACGAGTTGCGACGAGAAGTTGCTGCAATTAATTTGACTTGATGAATTGCCCCGTCAGAACCGGGTTTTATAAATTTTTGCTTAGTTGGGAAGTTTATTATAACAAATAAAATCCAACGATATATTTTGTACGTTTTTTATGTATTTTTAATACTAAAACTTAAAACTAAATTCAAATACATAATATTATGTAAGCTATCTTAAAATAGTAATATAACTAATACACTTCCTTGGTGAGCTAACTAGATTTATTTATGGTAAATAAAGAATTATTTTCCGGTTAAATACCTATTAGTCATTTTTCTGTTCATTTTAATAAATAATTTGGGATGCTTATGAATACGCTATTGATTTTCAAGGTTACCGCAACTCATTGCACGTAATTAAAAATACCACAAATTGTGCGGCATTGTCATTGATGTAGATACATCATTTCGAAGATGTGAAAATAAAGTGAATCTACTGAATCTACATATATACCTACTTTATTAGAGTTTTCTGTAAAATTTTCGTATCTAGTAAAGAGTGTTATTGTTATGAATATAGATATGGAAGAAAGTTTTTGAAAAATGTTTTTCAAAAAACATTGACTGAGAAGAAACAACTACTTCCCGGGCTTTAAATATATTTGGAAAAGTATACAGTGCTATTCAAAAGTCCCCTCCCCCCCTCGTATCTTTTGAACGGCTACACTTACATTAATAAAATTTGTAGGGTGAAAATAAAGTGTTGTAAACTACTCTACGAATGGTAACAGGTGACGTAATAGTAATAGATGACGTCACAGTTCCACTCTGGCCAATAATTTTGAAAAGGACCTTATGGCAAGTGATATCTCGTTTGAAAGGCACTGACATTGGCTACATAGCCATATTCATTTTGTTTGGGTTTAAACTAATTTTGACGGGTAAATTAAATCAATACCAAAATTATTATTTCACATTTAAATATTGAAGATTTTTCAGTCCGCCTCTGGTTAGTTGTCAAAAAAATTGACGTTTTTAATTTAATAGTATTTGTTGCTTTGCAAAGTTTTTCTAAATAGCTTAAATATTTAACTTTATTATTGTTTAACGAGACGTTTAAGAGTTTACATAGGCAAAATGGTCTGTACTCAAACCGACAAAGTAGCAGCTATCTTAATAATTGGTGAATCTAGAAAGAATCTCCATGAAGCGAAACGTTTATTTAATGAGAGATACCCAGATCGCACTATCTCGAGAACTTATTTGAGGGAGCTTCTTCCTAAGTTTGAAGCAACAGGTATTGTTCAAGATGCCAAACTATCTGGTCGACCAACATTTAGTGATGATAACATGGGCGTAGCCCATTGGAAGCAAAAATAAATTGAATAACTTTTAAATTTTGATGAACAAAAAATTAAATCTTAAATATACATTAAATATACTTGAAGTTTTGGATAAATTTCATTTAAACACTAGAAAAATGTTATTAGTTTAATTTAAGTATAATTAAAATCTTGAAGTTTTATTTTCATTTGCCTTTTCTTTTTATCCTAACATTTTTCATTTTGGACGACCATGAACCATGGTTTTCCCCCCTGTTATAAATCCTGGCTACGCCCCTGGATGATAAAAAAATTGATATAGTTGCTGAAATGGTAGTAAACCCTACTTCCTCTTCAACTAAAGCTGCGTCTATCTGTGAAGTAAGTAAAAGTACAGTACAGAGAGTGTTGGCTAAAAACAAATTTCATCCATACATGTTAAAAATGGTGCACCACCTTTCGGATGACGACCCCGACAGAAGACTCGAATTCTGTGAATGCATGACAAATAAAATTAGTCAAAACCCACATTACACAAAAATAATTTGTTTTAGTGACGAAAGTACGTTTTGCCTCAATGGAAGTGTGACTACAAAAAATGTAAGGTATTGGAGTGACACAAATCCTCACACCTTTCGTGAACAACATACCCAATTTCCAGAAAAAGTCAATGTTTGGGAAGGTATTTTGGGAAACCACATAGTTAGTTGGTCCTGTTTTCCTAAATTCAAATTTAAGCGGTGAAGTGTATCTGGAGATGTTACAAAATTCAATTGAGCCGTTAATTCTTGAAATTCTGGAAGATAATCCAGATGAATTCGGCCATCTGGAAATAACATTTCAACAAGATGGTGCTCCCGCACATTATTATGGTGCAGTAAGACGTTACCTGGATAAAGAATATCGAGGTAAATAGATCGGCCGGCGAGATCCTATAGAATGGCCACCTCGGTCACCAGATCTGACACCATTAGATTTTTTTCTATGGGGGTACTTGAAATCCAAGGTTTATACTATGGCACCAGATAGCATTGGCGTTTTGAAAGAAAGAATTATTGAAGAATGCAATGCAATTTCAGCTGACACATTCGAACGAGTACGACAAGAGTTTACTAATAGGATGTATTACTGTCAGGAAGTAGACGGAGCACATTTCGAACACTTGCTATAAGAATCCATTGTTGATATTTGATTAATTAAATTTAAAAAAATAATTTCAATAATTTTGGTATTTATTTAATTTATCCGTCAAAATTAGTTTAAACCCAAACAAAATTAGTATGGCTATGTAGCCAATGCCTTTCAAACGAGATATCACTTATCATAAGGTCCTTTTTAAAATTATTGACTAGAGTGGCACTGTGACGTCATCTATTACTATTACGTCACCTGTTACCATTCGTAGAGAAGTTTACAACACTTTATTTTCACCCTCCAAATTTTATTTGTAAGTGTAGTAGCACTGTATAAAAACTTAATTTTCTAATAAAAATTATAATTGCTTCAGCGAATTGGTATTTCATTTAATATGGAAATACTGATAATAGTCAAGTGGAAACATTTTCTTAACAACCAACATCTGAAATCGAAAATATCGTTTCGTTTTTGGATTTTGGTGATTTTAGTTTTGTATTAAAAGCTTTCTAGATGTTTTTATTGTTAAATCATGAAGATGACACATTTACTCGACCACCATTCACATATTTTTGTTTTAATCTTCCTCCCAGATAAACATACATGAACAAATAATTAACCAGAAAAAATTTACATTTTCCAAAAACAATTAGAACTTAATTGAATTGAAAACCCTAAACAATACTAAAAGTGAGCATTATCTAAATTTAATTACTTATTCTTTTCAGATGGCGAGGAAGTCTATACAAATTAGTATGGTTGGATTTAGTACTATTTTTATCTATATATTACGGTCTAAATATAATTTACAGATTTTTACTGGATAAACCAGGAAAAGTGTAAGTTTATATGATATTTAATTTTATTGATTTTATAGTTTTTTATGATGTTGAACAATTTGTGATTCAGTTTTGATAATTCTTAATACAGTTCATTGATAAGTCATTCTTCCGTGAAACCTTCCTCGTATTTAGTTGGAAAATCTAAAGTCATTAAAAGTTGTTAATAACAAAGTTGTTAATTTGTTTACTGTATTAATTACTAAGAGAATTGGATCGTCAACAAAATTTCTGCTAATATAAAAATATTAATCGTTATGAAGAATCCACTATTTTTAAAAAAATATTTTTGTCTTTTCCACACTGTATACATTTACAACATCAAAAAAATGTTTTTGCAGTCGTATTATCATCGTCATTTGGGTTAACTACTAGGCTTGACAAGTATGCACAATTTTAAATGATACTTTTGTTCCATAAAAGGATTACAAGCCATAAAAATTAACCAGTGTTGGTAGCAGTAAATCATAATTGATAATAATCTGACCTTTCTCCTGTTTTATAAAGTAATAG
>CAJUYI010000533.1:46649-57575 GCA_910591695.1 Galerucella pusilla | reverse complement strand
CGGTTGAAATCTTCGTCATTAGTAACACAAAGCTGATGAAATAATCTTTCATTCAAAGAGCTGCTACGGATTTTATTGACTGCTTTGATGACATATTGCAGTGATTTAAAGAGTCGTTCACTTAAGTTTCTAGCAACCAAATGTTGTCTATGAATAACGTAATGTATAGCAAGGACATCTGGAATTTTATTTTTTAAGTACGCTATGAAACCTTTATGGCGCCCTGTCATAGCCGGAGCGCCATCCGTAGCAACTGATATAATATTTTTCAAAGGAATCTCTTTCCCTTCACAAAGCTTTTCCAATGTATTGAATATGGTTTCGCCTTTTGTATCTGTCTCCAAATTTCTGGCAAACAATAGTTCTTCACGTATTTCCTCATCTTTAATAAACCTCACGTAAGATAGCAACAACGCTTCATTAGTTGGTAAAGTGGACTCATAGAACTGAATTGAGAATTGACTAGTCCTCAGATGATTGCACATTGATTCTTCAATGTTTTCAGCCATTTCATCAATTCGTCTTTGCACAGAATTATTACTCAAAGGAATTTTTCGGATAATATCTGCGACCGGTTTATGAAGCACAGTAGTTATTATAGTGTAACTATTGTTAATGTGATGACCCATATTTTTAATCCCTTTGAAGGAAAAAGCCGCCCAATGACGTGCACAAAATTTTTTTGTAAATTAGAATATTGTGAAATAATGCTTTTCAAATGTAATTCAAATTAATATAGTGGATTCACCTGCATAAAATATGTAATACAATTCAAGGTCATCACATTGACTTTAGTTACACTTTAGTTATACTTCCTTTATTGCTGGCAAAATTAATTGAAGTTTGCAATAAATAAAACGTTTAAACATATGATTTTTTAGTTTTTCTCTCGTGAAATAGTCATGTCGAATACCACTCAATAAAAAATTTTGTGAGGTAAAATTTTTCTCTTGTATTCAAGTTTGTTGCTTTTAGGTAATTTTGCTCATGACATTTAATCCAAAACCACTCGCCTGACGGCTCGTCGTTTTGTTAAAAATGTCATTCGCAAAATTACCAAGCAACAAACTTTCATGACAATCGAATAATTTTGCCGACAAAATGTTCACTCTCGTGGTATTATATATGATTATTTTTTTCACTTGTCAAAATCTGACATTTTGGTGGTTTTAACCAATAGCAATACATTATTCTAGCCAATCATTCAGTATTATACTGATAATTAAGCTTCCTCATCGATAAAACCTTGTTTACATCGAAACGTCAAAATTTTACTTTGAATTTGTCATTATTGACAACTAAAAGAGCTTCGAAGTTTATTGAAAAATGAACACAAACCGATTGAGTGCCATCACCCAAGAGAATATTAAACATTCAGGTAATACAAAATTTTAAATTTATGAAAAAAATAATCTTCCCAAATACAACTCGCTCTTCAAATTTTCTCACATAATTTTTTATTTTCATCACTCAAACTTGTTTATTTGAGGCAAAAACATTCAAACAAACCGAATTTAGATAAAATCCCTCGTCCTAACGGACTCGTGATTTTATCAATCGGTTTGTTTTCATATTCTTGCCAAATAAACAAGTTTTCGTGAAAAAGAAAAAATTATCGATAAAATTTGAAGCACTCGTGGTATTACCTTTGATAAATTCACTGAGACCTAAAAGATCTATTGTGCCCCCTTACTCCTATTTAGTTTTTGAGGATAGTTTGACACTAGTAGGTCCTTTAGACCTATTTCCCGAAAGAATTTTAGGATATCTGCAGGCTTCAACTTATATAAATTTCCCTCTTCCATCTAGTAATCCCCCAGGTGCTGTGTAATTCGAAAGTATGAGTATGGAGGTTTCTTCTTCCATACCATAAAAAATCTACATTCTTTTTCCTCCACTATTTGAAGCTTTTTCAGGTGTCCACTCAGGTGACAATGTCCCGTTAGGAGTCCTGTTAAAACTCTTATGCCCAATTTCACCAACCAAGTTAGGTAATACCTAAATCAGATTTTGGATTTGTTAAGTGAAATTTTCGTTTTACCACGCGCTAAGAATTACTTGAGAGTAACAATATTGGGTATTTTCTATCATGTTTAGGCGTTTCTTAGCGCATGGTGAAACGTAAATTCTATTTTGTCATTCCAAAATCTGTTTTAGGTATTACCTAACTTTAGGAATTGGTTGCGGTGAAATCGGACATTGGTGCAGTTTTCATTGACTTATGCATTCATTTGATCTCAACAGATTGTAGTCTCCCAGAAGAATCTTTGATTGTCTAAGCTTATTATGGCAGATACATAGAAATGAAAATTCTCTAATTTCAACTGGTCTTTCAAATAATGATATCAAAGTTATACCTCATTCTTCCGATTTTCTGAGATAATCATAATTTTACATTTAAACATAGCAGTAACACCCCCTATGGGTAACATTTTGACGTGGGAAATAATTTCCAGCAATTTCTCTTGGCAACTTCTACCATCAATATTTTTTCCCCACAACCTTGGACAAATACTTTCCGAGATACAGCCGGTTACCTCGCTTAATGGACCATCCTGTGCATGAACTCTGACTTAAATAAAACAAAACAGTAAATAGAAAAAACTTACCCGTTTCGTCTTTAATTGACCACTTTTTTAGGGTTGGTATAGTTCTTCGGATTTTATCCTTGTACATTCGGTCACTTCATTTGTTAGCTTATGCATTGGCGTGTTGATGATGTCTTTCATAGTGGATTTTGTAGTTCTTGTTTTTTGTCACAAATCACTGTTTTTAGGTAGTCACCTTAGCAGTTTACAGTTACTTTATAACAAATATAATGGCTCATCAATGGACAGAAGATAACAAATACAGATTCGATTTGTATTTTCCAATTTTTACAACTTTACAATTTTTTTTCTACATCGGTTGGCTAAAAGTAGCCGAATCGATGATAAATCCTTTTGGCGATGACGACGATGATTTTGAGGTTAATTGGATGGTTGATAGAAACTTACAGGTAAATAAAAAATCATCTATTTTAATATAAATTTCTTGATCTAATTAAATATTCATCTAAAATTATTCTCATTACTTTATAATCTCATGGTATCCAGTGGTAATCTATATACAGGGTGTACCACGACAAACTTCGGTATATGGGCTATTTTAAGAGATATCAAAAAATGTTATCAACAAAAATAGTAGATGTGTTGAAGGTCCATATTTTGAAATTATATCGAACTATACAGAGTGCTGCATAACTCTGTTACACACCAAACATATGATTTTTCAAATGGGAACCCCCGTATATTATACCGAGTTCGGATTGGTTACATTTTTTTGAAGCTTTTGATATAAGGTTTTGCCACGTTATACAGAGTCCTTCAAAAGATATGGACCGTTTATGTGAAAATCGTAGGTAAATCAACGCTCTGTAGCTTGTTGTACGTTGAAGAATAAAAATGTATTTTGCTAAACAGAGTTTCCTAACATAATGCAATATCTCCGTATCCCATTAAATCTCAATTATATTCTTTCTTATATACAGGGTGAACGGAAACCCGAACCTGTCATTTTCTTTCTTCTTTCAAATGGAACATCCTGTATTTTATAGCAAAAATAGAATCTTCGATTATGTAACTTTGATTTTTGTCAAGCATTCCCTATACCCAAAGTGTATAAAAACAGTTATTTTGTAATATTTATTGTAAACTATTATTATTGACCTATTATGTGAAAACAATAAACGTTGTATGTAACAAAAAATCCTAATAATTGATAAATTTTAATGAATAATTCATTCTAAACAATACTAGCTACCAAAAGTATAATCCTAACCGTAATATTAAACTGAAGGTTCAAAGTGTTCACCGTTAACATCAATGTAATGCTGTAAGAGGGGGCCCAACTGATTGGCCAGCTCGGTCACCCGATTTAACAAAAGTATATTTATTTTTTTGGGTCTTGTAAGGAATAAGTTTATAAAATCCCCGGCTATTAGAGATGACATGAAAGAGATAATTAGTGCGGCATTTCGATGTGCTAACGTTGATATGCTGAGAAATGTTAGTCAAGCAGCATTGCATTGATGTTAACGGTGAACATTTTGAACCTTTAGTTTAATATTACGGTTGAGATTATAATTTTGGTGGCTAGTTTTGTTTCGAATAAATTGTTCATTAAAATTTATTATTAATTAGGATTATTTGTTACATACAACGTTTAATGCTTTCACATAATAGGTCAGTATAATAGTTATATTTTACAATCAATATTACAAAATAATTCTGTTTTTATAAACTTTTGGTATAGGGAATGCTTGACAAAAATTAAAGTTACATAATCGAAGATTTTATTTTTGCTATAATATACAGGGTGTTCCATTTGAAATAAGAAAGAAAATGACAGGCTCGAGTTTCCGTTCACTCTGTATACAAGAAAGAATATAATTGAAATTTAATAGGATGCGGAGATATTGCATCCTATTACAAAACTCTGTTTGGCAAAATACATTTCTTTTCTTTAACGTACAACAAGCTACAGAGCTTTGATTTACCTACGATTTTCACATAAACGTGTCCATTTCTTTCGAAGGACTCTGTATAACGTGGCAAAACACTATATCAAAAGCTTCAAAAAATGTAACTAAACCGAATTTGGTATAATATACAGGGATTCCCTCGTAAGGTTGGTACACCCTGTATATATAGTACTTTATTTAGCTGCATGAGAACCAAAAACGTCAACCCAGCTTTGAGTGGTGTGTACCAGTTATGTTTTTTGGGAAATGAACTGTCAAACCCTTCAATAAGGAATGCTTTTTGCATTAATTTAAAAACACTCTGTACATATATCAATAATATTGTGTTGCTATTCAATAAAAAATTTTTAGGTTGCTTATTTAATAGTTGATGAAATCCACCACGATCATCCCGAATTGGTTAAAGATCAATATTGGGACGAAGTCTTTCCACAAGAGTTACCATACACAGAAGAATCCAGAGCTATTAGAGACTCCCATCCACTTCCTTCTACGGCTAATATAGCAGTAAGGGCGCAGGATTTGGAAATATCCACTCCACATAATAATGCATTCTTTAGTACAAATAAAATAGACGACATGCAATCGTATGCTACCGGACTAGATGGAGGTCCAATTACTTTTTCAGCTAAACCTAGACCGCATTCATTTAGGTCAAGGGGATCCCAAAATTCTTTATTAGGGAGGACAGTGCCTGGTAAGTACGATTATCGGGATATATAATTCGTATTGTATTAAAATATATATTCTCTCAGATTCTATGTCGAGGCACAATTCAGTGACGAATATGCTGAAGAGATTTTTCAGCAGAGATGAAAGTAAAGGTGATGCCAAAATGGAAGCAAACGAAATGAACAATTTGATGTCTCAAAGTTATCCGAAAACTACTGGAAGCGTTAAAAAAATAACAGACGATGTGATCGAAGAGGTTAGTAAGATTTTCAATGGTAAAAATCATACGATACAGGATGAGTCACGAAGAACTGTACTTCTATCATAAGTAGAGGCAGGCTAGGGGATTATCAAATGACCATGTATTTCACATTTGAGAAAAATCATAAAAAAGGTGAAAAGTTTAATAGAAAGTAGTCCCACGAATTTTCACGTTGACAGTGCTGGATTTTTTCAATTCTAAATATGTCAGTTAGTTGCCAAACACCAATACCTACTTTCATCTAAAAATGAGACAAATCGACTTAAACATTGAAAAGATATGACAAAGCATTGTTTTTGGAGAAGATCCATGATTCACCCTGTAGATTAATAATCAAAATATGAAGACATTTCTTAATGGTCATTTGATAATGCACTAACGTGCCTCTACTTATGATAGAAGTATGTACAGGGTGTAGCGACATCATGCTGATCGAGACGAACTACAATTCTGCTAATAAGAAATACGCTTCTATAAGAATCTATATTTATAAATTGATTACGAGATTCGCAATAAAAATTTTGTGTTTTAATCACTTCTATAGTAGTTGTACAGAATCTTGTGTATTACTAAATTTGTAACTATTTATTAGGTCGATGAACAACAACAAACAATAAATTCTCAACGATCTTATAAAGATTCTCGACCAACTGTAATGAATTTGTTCGGTCCTCCATCTCCTTCCACACCAATAGATGTACCACATTCGAATAGTTTTCATCATATGTAAGTAAACGTAAAATTAAATAAAACTTTATCAAAAGTCCTTTTGAAATTTGATAACTACTATTGACATGTAACTAACTGTCTTCTTTTTCAGAGATTCAAATAATGATTTCGATCCTTTCGGTCCGATATCAAGATCAGTTCCTGGTACGTCTAATGACGGTAACGATGGAGTCAGTATAGGAGGATCTGTCACCGATGACGAGGACGATGAATTTTCTAGATTAAAGAAACTTCGAGAAGAAGAACGAATTAGCCGGTAAGTATTATTTTACTTTGTGCATTAATTTATTTAACATTGTGCTTGAATTAATGAAATTTTTCTACAGACGAGGACGTAAAATGTAAAATCAATATATTTTCTTTCTTCTAATGTTTTTTTAATCCTGCTTTTGTAGTTCCTTTTTTTCTATTCACACGTTTAGCAAACAACGCTTATTTCTACTAACTGGATGGTTTCTTTTATTTTTTTTTTCAAGATTAAATTGTCTCTTACAACAACACGATGATACCTAGCAGGAGGATGTTTTTGGTAAATATTTATTCCTAAAATTATCTGGGACTTGGTGTTTTCAATATACAGGGTGGTCCTTAAGTAATTGTACATAGAATTACAGTACAATTCAAAATATTGCGATTTAAACCAACTAGCCTGAATAGAATGTTGATATTAAGAGAGATACAGGGTGTTAAACATGAAATTTTAATTTTCGTTTTTTACAATAACTTTACCGCGTTTTAACGTATATGCACAACAATTTGATGTTGGGGTTTTTTGGGATATGAGAAATCATAATTTTGTACCTATTTCGATGTATTTTGTAGAGGGCGCCACATAGGCCACGTATGCGGAATAAAGTACGCAAAACTTTTTTGCCTTTTACAGAAGCGATACTTTTTTGTGAAAAATAATTGAAGCTACATCATTACAACAACAAAAAGGCATGGTTGAAATAATACCCTTCTTGGTGTGCGTCATCGATTGTTAATGTCCTTCTAACACATTACGTAGGAAGAAATGGAAAAAAGGCAGGTCTGTGATTAATCCTAATCAAAATATCACAATTATAAACCGTTTAAATGTATTACAAACGTTAACCCTAATCTTTGACTACAAAAATTTGATTGGTTGATGTTTAGATTACGCGCAAGCGCAACCTATCAATCTGTAGGTCAAAATACTATGAAGGCGTTACTCTAGTAGCGGCAATGTGACTTACGTCTTTTTCTACTGTCTCACTGACAGTTCTCGACAGGTCTGTACCTACTTTGCTGTTTACGGTCAATTATTACTTATGGGAAGTGAATTTTAATCTTATTGTTTTATTCATTCAAATCATACAAAAATATGCATGGATACACGGAAAACATCAGTATTTTGCAAGTTGTTAAGTGTTTTCAGTCAAAAAAAGAAGCTGGTAATTATTGATTTCATAGTCTTTTCGAATTTGGCTGAATACGATCCCGATGATTTTATTTTTCAACTTTAAGTACAGAATACACTATCCCAATAAGAAACGAAACTTGTGCTATTTTACAATCCATTTTCTGAGTGCGCATGTCTGACAGTCGCCAATTTAAGCCCGTTATCTGTCAATGACATGTGATTTTTGAGAATTTTAAGCACGTTTCACATCTGTGACATAATACTTTCTTCTTCAAATAGCCACAAACAAAATTGAACGCATGTAAAATTGTCAGTTCTTCATTCCTGTAATCTTAATCTGGTAATGATACTGCTACATTCAGAGCTGCTGTGTGGTGAATTTCAGGAATAGTGCAAACAGTTGAATCCAACTTAATTAATGAATTGTGAAGGTCATCAGTATAGTACATTTCATTTGAATTGATAAATTTTTGACAAAACAGTTTCCTAAAGGCATGTTCAAATTGGATGGAAGTGGATTTAATACAATTGCCCCTTGCTTCCTGAATCTGTATTAGTACTGCCCAATGTGAATATTTAAAATCATTGGATTCCAATTTATTACCAATTTTTCTTTAACTACTTATTGTGGTTGTCCTGCATTTCTTCATCCTTGATCTGGAAGTAACACTTCCTCCCTTTTTATTGACTCTTGAATGTTTTAAAAAAAACATTTCACCCAAAAATTGTATTTGATAGTCTGCTGTATATTAAAGTATAAGTGGATATTAAGGTCTTTAAAACACGCGCGTTTTTTCGAGCACGACGGCGAAGCCGGAGTGCTCGAAATAGAGCGATTGTTATAGAGACCAGTTATCCACGAATACTTTACGCTATTATTTTTATTGGTGCACTTTGAAATTATAAATACTGGTCTATAACTACTACAACAACAAGAAATGGAAATGATAGATGGAAATAAGAATTGAATGTCAAATGGTTGAATTCGTGATGTATATGATGTTGTGTATACCTTGCGTTGTCATGGAAATGAGAAAAACATAAACTAATTTGTATTTTGATGGAAGTTCAACCTTATTGAGTTCTGTGAATGTCAATAGTATTAATTTAAATACCATTTCCTAAGATTTGAAAAATCGAAATATTAATATTTCAAACAATACCAACGACACTTTCCATTTTAATTTATAAATTTGACATTGTTAAATATTGTTCGAATAAAAGTTTAGACATTACAAACTATACTTTGGCAAGTTTATCTGAAACCGTGGAAGGAATGCAGTCGAAAACATTCGACATTGCCACATTTAAATATGAAAAAACTGAAGTGCTTACTATGTAGTGATAATAATTAGAAAAGGGTCTTTTTATTATCAACAATATTGAAAATATGATTAAGCGTTAATTTTATAATGTACTTGTTTCCTTGGATTTATTCTATTAACAGTATTTTTTCAATTTATGAATATTTAAAGATGAACACTTTTCCAAATATTATGTTATGGGCTTTTTGAAGCTCTGGCAGTGTTGTACGCAAACCATAATGACCACACCCTCGAATTACATAATTGGTGATTTGTATCGACCAGCTGACTTCTTATTGGCAAGCGCGTGCGTGAGATCTTCCCTCTCACTTCTTCAGTTGACTGATATTGATTTATCCAGTGGCGTATTTTCAGTTTTACTTGGTAAAATAGGTACCGTACGCCATTTGCACGTTTGACAGATAGGCGCCATGTTTTTCCTCGCCTCTTACCGATCCCGTATAGCTTCAGATAAACTTGCCAAACTATACTCCTGTCAGATCAATAATAAAAAATTTGTCATTTAGACATGATTTAGACTTCGTTTCTCGAGTTGTTGATGTTGCCATGGTAACTTTAAAACACGCGTGTTTTAAAGTTCGATTTAAACACGCTGAGGCGGGCTTTAAATAGGTAAAATGAGTCACCAATGAAAAAACACATTTTTGTATTTGTTAGCGTTTCTTGGTTTTGTGAAATGAAATAAGTCTGTCAAATTTCTCAATTACTTTAATGGTTCCAATGATAGGAACTGCCCCCCCAAGTTCATATTGTAACGTTTATTCTAATTTATATTTACAATTAATTTATATTTACAGATTTATATTCAAATACAGTCCTTATTTACTAATTTATATCACACACTAACTATAATTTATATGAGAGTCACTTTATAAACACTTTATCGAGGCGCGATTGCTTTCTTTCAGTATCAACACTAACTGACTAACTGACTCCGCTGCGATGCTCGTCGCCTATTTATACTCGCACGTATGTTTTTCTAGAAACCTCTAGAAATCGAAGTTTTGGCGGATGCGCCGGGTTTTTCTAGATGTTACGTGTTCCAGATCATTCTTGAAAATACGGCGGAGGAGCCATAGTCGTATCATATGGGAATTTCACTGGGGGCACCAATTGAGCACATTAATGCAGCAGCTCGCGTAACAATATACATATTCATTCTCCTTGCTACGTTATTATTTGGAGTTTGAGTAGGTAGACGTACTTTCATTTTGTCAAAATTCGATGAATAAGTTTGCGTGTTTGTGAATTTTTGTGTACATCTATCAAACGCCTGTTTGTCTTGACTGTAAAAATACTTTAAAAATGACCAGGAAGTTTGTTTGCCATCAAAACAAAATGTATGTCTTCAAATTATTCCTTGTAGCTTTAATTAAGAGACTAGAATCAAAAAAGTAAATAATTCCCATGCCATCTACTGTGAATACTGGGTTATCAGAAGTTACTCCAAAGGAATCTGTTTGTATCCATTGGACATTGTCTGAAACTTCTGTAATAATTTCAATAAAAATATAGAAAATCATATGGTTAAACAATAGCTTATTATTTTTAATAATGGATGGTACTCCAAAAACATAAGCTAAAACTTATATTTATATATTTTTCACAATATTTGTTAAGCTGTTAAATTAACTTTAACAATTCATAAATTGAGTTGAACAATTAAAACTTTGTCGAACCAAGTCATAAAAATGAACAATTATTATTTGAGATTCTTTAGTTTCACTTTTTTGCGTGTAGTTAACATTTAATTTACATTTTTTGAACAATTTTCTCAGTGTGACTTGATCCGTTATCTGTCAACGTCAGTTTGAAGGTCACGAAATTTTGCCCCCAAAACAACAAAGGATTTACGCCGGCTTTCGTTTCTTAGCTATATGTTATCTATATGTTATATGTTAGCTATATGTCAAAATAGGAAATAAAATAAACGACATCCCCAAAACCGTCACAATCGATGACGCACACCAAGAAGGGTATTATTTCAACCATATATCTGTTAGTATCCCCAAATCTTAACGGTTTTAGAGAT
>CAJUYI010000533.1:0-31649 GCA_910591695.1 Galerucella pusilla | reverse complement strand
TACAATATATGAAAATATATATGAAATATAAGTACTTACGGCTTATTACGATATTATAAAAACCCCACTAAAATCAAAAAGGTCTACTACTCCACGTCAACTATTGTCGGTAACTGAATCAACTGAACGCGCACACTCCTACAACATTAAAAGCAGTCATTTGAACAGGACTATGTTGCCAGATGTAATTTTCTTCAGGAAATAGAGGGGTGACCGGTATTGTCCGCTGACCGGTATTACCCCATTCTACCCTAAATTTTCCTTTCCTTAGTTACTTTTCTGTTAATATCTCGGTAGGTATTGAAATAAAAAATATCGAACCCGATATTTTTGTATTCGTAATAAAATATTTCATCAGAAACTAAAATAATATACAGGGTGTTCCATTGCAAATTTTAAAATCGACATTACTTCAGGTAAAACTGGTAGTTCAAAATTGTTAAAAAATATGAAAACAAATTATCAATCTACTGTAGTATCCACCTTCCAAATTTCATTTTGATATCTCTAATAATTCCAGAGATATTTACTTGGTTCCACATATTTGCCCATCACTGTTGAACCGGATATGGACAAAATAGCGAAGCCAATTTTGTCCTTTATCTCCGCCATTACTCTGCTGTGCGCGGTGCATGTTGTTAGGGCGGAGACATTAGTGATAAGGGACGAAATTAACTTCCGCGCAAAAACAAAGTAGAACATATTTGAATTTTTCTTTATTCTCAAAATATTGCTTCTATGTTTATGTTTTGTAATTTATTTTTATATATTACACTTTTTTTCTGAACGATAATGGGTCAATTGGTAATAGTAAATGGTGTCACTACGCGGAAATGGAAGAAATAATTCGTGACTTTACAGATGTTCTAGACGCGACTGTTATAGGCTGTGGTTGGTATCCCTCATGAACAAGACGAAGAAACACCAAGAGCGTATGTAGTTGCAGAATCGGATGCCTAAATAGAGATACACAAGCTTAAGGAGCATGTCAAACAATAAGGAGCTTCTTATAAACAGTTAAAGGGAGGTATTGCAATAGTACAAAGCATTCCAAAAATGCTAGCAAAAGTCAGCTTATGGTTACATGCACCTGCTACCTGTAGGGAGACTAAAATTATTTTCAAATTGTGCACTCAGTACCTATAAATGTCTCAGTGAATGTCACCCCAAAATACATACATACATACCTATAAATGTAATGGTGTTGAGGTGTGAAATAAAAAATTTCAAATCTCTGCAACTTCACGTTTAAAGCCACACTTGTTTTGGAATTATTTCATTTGATTTCCTTTTAAAATACCGTAAAGTTGTTGTAAGATGCATTTAGGAATTAAAAAAAAATAAGAATGAACAATTTATTTATTTAAATAAGCTATTATCAACTCCAAACAGAAGACGACTATAGAAACTAAATTACGAATTCCGTAGACAAAATGAATGTGCTCTGAAGATGTGCTAAGGTTAGAAAGTTATGGTCACATTTGGATTTTATTTTAGAAATAGCTATGGCTTTTTTAAAACCATCAACCATTTCTTCTAACGAGTATTTCACTATTCCTCCTTCTTTAAGCCATAAAAGTTTTTGATTAAATTCTTCGTATACAGGATGTCCTTTAGAAAAAAAGGTAGAACGTGTCGCGGGACACACGGTAGGCACTTTAGTTCCTTTTAAGCAAAAATTATGTAATACATACATTTGACGTTATAGATAAACAATTTGCATATGCCTCGGTGGCCGAGTAGTAAGCAAAAGATTCTCACGCGGTAGACGTGGTTCGATTCCCCGTGAAGTTTTTTTTTATTGTTACTGTACGTTTACCGCAAAAAAATTAGTGGAAACATAAAATTGAATTGTTAAATTTTCAATTTGAAGTTATTTTACAGTTTATAGAAATTTTTATTTTCTAGATTTTTTCTTAAGTGGGTCGTAGAAAAAATATGCTGTTTGACTCGTGTGGATTGTCCATATCGCACTTGAAGGATTGAACTTCGTCCTCGTGCCATATGGCCATCATATCCACACTAGTCGCACAAACTACTATTTCTATCAAAATATGCCCTTTTACATTTAAAAACAACCTGCCAAATGTCAAATCAATTTATCCATCCATTTTAAAGTTATCGAATTAAAACATTCAAGTTTTCAAAATTTCAACACCCTGTATTTCGAAAAGTAAATGTGCTAGATCCCTTAATCCTCCCATCATTTTGTCCAATTTTACGAGAGGAATCTACATGCAAACGATGTAATTACCCTCGAGATGCTTATACCATTTTTTGCGCGATCGTATTGAAATAAATTCCGAATAAAATAATTTAAATTTCTTCGAAATGAACAAAAAAGATCAATCGCGCAAAAAAAATTATGGAAATAATAGTAAAAATTTATCCGAACAAATTTAAGTAGATCACCAGCACTGCGAATACCAGCTTTGCATAGAATTTTAATATAGCATCGGTGGTTCAGTGGTAGAATGCTCGCCTTCCACGCGGGCGGCCCGGGTTCGATTCCCGGACGAAGCATATGAATCGCTGCTTCGTAAACGAGAGAGAGACTCAGGAGAGAGCACAAGCACGCAAGCAAGGCACATAACGAAGCAACTTAACATAACGTAACGTAACTGTTAGATCTTATGCGTCGCGACCCCTGGTCGCTCAAACATAAAGAACTAAAGTTCCAATAATTTGCTGAAATAAACAGTATGGACGGGGGAATGTAGAGGTCGAATAAGAGAATCGTTGTCTAGGTACAGATGAGGTATCTACATTATATTCGATAACCTTCTCAAGTTGAAATGATGTTATGCTTTGATTGAAAGCAGTTATATTCATGCAAGGTCCCGGTGATAGCTATGTGCTGTAGATAAGCGAAATTCTCACCTTGTGTCTCCAGGAGAAATCTCTGAGAGCTCACATTCCATTTTCCTGGTTTCATCCTATTGCGAGTTCCTAAAGTTATCTCTAGCGTAACTTGAATAAGAAATTCTTATTGTGAGTTCCTAAAGTTATCTCGAACTTAACTTGAATAAGAAATTCTTATTGCGAGCTTCTAAAGATATCTCGAATGTAACCAGAACAAGAAATTCTCAATGCGAGTTTCTAAAGTTATACCAAGAAACTGTAGTATGTGCATTTTTGGACATAGAAGGAGCTTTTGACAATACTCCACATAAGGCAGTCAGAAGAGCAATGAATAGAAGAGGTGTAGACAGCACAACATCCAAATGGATGTCGGAACTGCTCACCACAAGAATAGCAGAGACGAGGACGAGCAAAGACATTGTCTCCATATGCACTACCAGAGGATGCCCACAGGGAGGAGTAGCATCCCCATTAATGTGGAGTCTGACGGTTGACGAACTCCTGTGTGGTTTAACGGATCTTGGAATATCCTGCCAAGGATATGCCGACGATATTGTCATAACAGCCAGGGGGAAATTCGAAAACACCCTTTGCGATATTGTACAAAAGGGTCTGAACTATACAAATAGCAAGTGGGACTTCAACAAGTGGGGCATCAACCCCACTAAAACCATCCTGATAGCCTTCACTAAGAAAAGAAAACTCAACCTCAAAACCATAAAACTTGATGGGAACGAGATTGAATGGAGACAAGAAGTCAAGTATCTAGGTTTAACTTTAGACAGTAAACTCCTGTGGAACAAACACGAAAAGAAGATTACATACAAGGCAAAAATGGCTATAATCTGGCGGGAAGAAACTGGGGCTATAACCCAAAAACCTAAGCTGGATGGACACTGCCATAGTGAGACCAATCATCACTTATGGCGCCATTGCGTGGAGTAGTAGAACTAGCATATTGACGACGAGAGAAAACCTCTCCAAAATTCAAAGACTAGCCTGTATATGCATTACAGGAGCAATGAGAACATGCCCAACGGCAGCCATGGTAGTGATTCTCATGGAAAGTGTTGCAGAAAGAACAAGATACAGACTAAGTAGAGAGGAAATCACCTCCTCACTTCTTAGAAATCAGACAACCTGGGACATGCCACAAGACGGTATGATGAAAAAGTATAACTTTTCAAAGAAATTCGTTACGGAAATGAGCAACAAGAAGGGCCAGGAACCAAACACTCTGAAAGCTTGGGAAAAACCCCAAGTATCTTTCAAGCGGAAATCCACGCCATAAGAAAGTGCGCCCAGTTCAATATTGATAAAGAATACAGAAGACAAAGGATTATCATAATGTCGGATAGTCAAGCAGCCGTTAAGGCACTGAGCTCTTGTGTAATCAGTTCCAAAATGGTGTGGGAATGCCTAGACAAACTCAATGAACTAGGCGAGAACAACATAGTCACCTTACTATGGATTCCAGGACACACTGGAATAGAAGGAAATGAAAAAGCAGATGAACTAGCAAAGAGGGGGACTGAAATACCTTTCTGAATGTAATATTGGAAGAAATAAGTAAAGCCGAGAAAAAGAGAAGATCTGACCATTAGATAGATCTAGTAGGGCTTATACAATCAAAGACTACAACCTGTTGAGATCAAAAGAATGCATAAGTCAAAGTAAAACTGCGCTAAGAGTTTTAACAGGGATCGTAACGGGACATTGTCGCCTGAATGGGCACCTGAAAAAGCTCAAAATAGTGGAGGAAGAAGAATGCAGATTTTGTGGAATGGAAGAAGAAACCTCCATCCACATACTTTCCAACTGCACAGCACTTCAGAATCCTAAAGCACAGCACCTGGGAGATTACTGGATAGAAGAGGAACATTTGCCTAAGTTGAAGCCTGCAGACATCCTTAAATTCCTCCGGGAAATAGGACTAAAGGAACTACTAGTTTCTGAGACTCTCCTCAGAAACTGAGTAGAAGTAAGGGGGCACAATAGATCTTTTAGGTCTCAGTGAATGTCACCCCAAAACACACACATACATACAAAGTTATCTCGAATGTAACCAGAACAAGAAATTCTCAATGCGAGTTTCTAAAGTTATCTCGAATGTAACCAGAACAAGCAATTCTCAATGCGAGTTTCTAAAGTTATCTCGAATGTAACCAGAACAAGAAATTCTCAATGCGAGTTTCTAAAGTTATCTCGAATGTAACGGGGATAAGAAATTCTCACTTTTGTCACAGTACCTATACCAGTTGTTTTGGTATAAGTACTGTGCTTTTGTGGTGATGGATGAGGCAACACTGCTTACAATAGGTACACGTGCGCCATTTAGTTTTAGCAGCTTTAGTGGTTAGGTGTTAGGTTAGGTACTGTGCTCATTTCGAAAGACAAAGAGATTATATTGTTTGCATGAATTTATTTGTTTTGTGTGGTTTCACTAGATAGGTAACATGGTAAGTGCAGCTTTTCACCATATTCTCATTTTAGAAGGGATATGTGTATTAAATTTGTTGTGTAGTATTATAACTACTGTAAATGTTGCCGCCATTTTAGATTCGTGCCAAAGCTACCTTTGAATCTATATTCTTACATTCACAATTTGATTATTAAACATGGCTACAAGTAGGATTATACATAGGACAACTCACTGATAAACGCAATGAGCAGACGAGGCACACCTGCTGTGAAATGCAGATGGATAAAGGCCACCCTGGAGAACAGGATAGTAATATCCACGTAATATCCCTCGTAATATCCACTCTGGGTCAAGCTTTAGTGAACTTTTTAAGAGAGGAGGCTGGACATTGGACATAAAAAGAGACTCTATTCAGCCAATTAGTTTAACATTTGCGCAGCGATCGTACCTGCAGCTACTTCTGTGACAAAATTAATGGTTGCCCAGCAAGAACCAACGTGAAGGTATAGGTTTTTCTTGCCAAAAATTTTTTTTTGTTCACATAATTCATTGTGCATTGCTACCTATTTTATGAAAAAAATTATATTTCAGAACCAAGTTATCTAAAAGTGTATTGGAAAACTCTTTTGAAAACATATTCGAATAAGTTTTTATTCGTCAAGTCGTAACACCTTGTAAAATTCATGTAAATCGGAAAATCCAATCTCAATTTGACCTTTAGTATCTTTAATATTATAAAAAAGTTTCTTCTGTGTGTTCCTTGTGGTATATTATTCATTCTTTTTTTTAATTTTTTGGTTTAATTTCCCAAAAAATTAAAAAAAAAGAATGTATAAAAAAGTTGTTTATAATGTGATTTCTTGTCTACCAAATTATATGGTTTCCTCCTTTTAGCGGGAGGAGCCTCATCAGTTGGAAAATTTTCAAATAAAATATTAAAATGAAATTCTGTATTAGGAAAATTGAAATTTTATCAATGAGATGCTTCCAACGCTCTCTTGGATAAATTATATCGGTGGATTTATGTTGTTAAATTTGAAAAATAACATCAGTTTGTTCAAATATTAATTCAAAGGTATCAACAAAAAACAAAACTTAATTATTCCCACTAATCATCTAAAATTCTAAAACAAAACAAGCACGCACGCTCGTATTCTGTATTCCCTAGTTCGTATTTGTTCGTATATCATCGCAACTGATATATGGAAGCTAAGCCTCCAGAGAGTGTTGCCATTTGCGCTTTTTTCACGGTATTAGCAATTGGACTGATAGAAAAAACAACGTTGAGCAACACGTGTTTCGAGAGAAATGTTTGTGGAGTCTTGCGCGCCTCAGGGCACTGTTGTCAGATTCTAAAATAAGTAGTGAAAACGGGGAACTTATTGTGAAATTAAAAAATTTTAGATAAACTGGAAATAAAATGAAGAATAATCAACAACATATTTCTGGTGCTATTTGCTGGATAAATTGTTGAGGAGGCTGAGCCTTCTTAGCCTTCTTCGAGGAACCGCCAGTGGTGGAGGATGACCACAGGGAGGAGTTCTTTCACCACTACTTTGGGCAACCTTAGTAGACGATCTCCTCAATGAGTTGTCCAAGGAAGATTTTTATTGTCTAGGATACGTCGACGACATAGTAATTGTGGCCAAAGGTAAGTTTGCTGGAGTAACATCTGAAAAAATGCAGATAGCTCTAAATATGGTAGACAACTGATGTAAACAAGAGAGACTGACGGTCAACGCTCAGGAAACACAAATTGTCAACTTTACAAAAAGGACAGCACTGCAAGGCCTAAAACCACCAGTGCTAGGAGAAACAGAGATTCCCTTTGCCGAGGAAACAAAATACCTAGGGGTATTTTTTGGCAATAGGCCCATTTGCAATGCTCACATAGTGAAAACCACAAGGAAAAATATCATGTCTTTAGGCAGATGTAGAAGACTGTGTGGTAAGAACTAGGGACTAAACCCAAAAATTACCCTGTGGTTATACACAAAGGTTGTCAGACCAATGGTAACTTATGGGTCCTTGGTGTGGTGGACAAAGACGCAGCAAGTAGGACGATTAAGGCTGTTGAATAACACACAAAGGCTAGAGCCTGCCTGTGTGTCACAGGTGCCATAAAAACTACTACTACAGCTGCAATGGAAGTATTAATGAATCTGCCACCTCTACACATATTCATACAAGGTGAAGCGAGATCTGTAATGCACAGATTAATACATAGTCAGCAACACATAAGCCAAACGCATAGTACTGGAAGCTAATCGAGGAGCTAAAAGCAGACCACGTAATGGGACAGCCAATCGATGCAATAGCTACGAGACATTCACGATTCGCGATTCACCAATGTGTGGAAGAAATTAAAAGGCAGAAGAGAACATACCGTTCAATTCCCATCTTCACAGACAGCCAAGCAGCGCTAAAGGCACTCAACTCAGAAGAGGTCAATTCTAAGCTAGTATGGGAGTTGAATAGATGAGGCTTTTACTTGATGTAGATCCATAGTAAGTTATGAAAAAGCTACTGTGTTAGCGAAACGCGTCACTTTATGTTTAATTACAATGTAGATTTTACAAAATAAATTTGTTTGGGAGTGCCTGTGGGGCCGGAACCCTTCAGCGGCGTTGCAAAAACCATAACAAGATGGGAAACAAAAAAGTGGGTCGCCCACAAATCTCGGAAATGGTGGAGGAACTCACCAGGACAGAGGCGAGCGAAACAGTTCATGGTAGAACACTCGTCAAAATTTACAGCAGATCTGATGGCCAAAGATAGGAAAACTGTCAAAGCTGTAGTGGGTCTGTTAACGGGGCATTGTAAGCTCAATAGGCATTTAAAGCTGATGGGATTGACAAACGAAGATATGTGCAGGTTTTGTCACCTAGAAGAAGAAACGGAAGAACACATTTTATGTCAGTGCGATCGCCTGGCAAATGTGCGGTTTTTTGAATTAGGCGAAGAAAAGCCATTGGCAGAGAGCTATATGAAAGGTTCAGTCTCCACACTAATAGATTTTTAAAAAGAGTCAGGCTGGAGAATGTAATATAGAGTTTAGAGGATCACAATAGATCTGAAAAGGTCGCAGTGGAATAAACCAAAAGCCACCTCATACAATCGAATCTAATCTCTACAAGAAACTATATTTATTAAGTACTGTAACTTTAATAAAACTAAACTAATTTCAATGAGGTTTCCGTAGAAATGTTGGGGAAACTTCTAAGATCCAGAATATATAATTACAAAATTAATTAATTCACCTAAATTTTTGGATTCAATGATTTTTTGTATTATAGGTTAGGAATCTTGTTTATTTTTCCAAAATAAAATTTGATACTCCTGTAATGTAAAGATTAATATTCAACGAACAAAATGTATATGATGGAAAGGTATAAAAGATGATAAATATATAATTTTAAGATATAATTGTGTGCATACCTTTTTCCAATAAAAATAATATGTAAAAATTAATTTATTACAATTCACATCCTTCACTCTTACCAAAGATTGTAAAAAAATTCTGATTGAATATTTGTATTTTTTCCGCGATTCAGAAAGTAGGTCTTCCGCCGTGCAGCAGAGTCGCACGTATCGGAACACATACTTAGTTTACCGAATTTTTTCCGGAAAAACCATTGATCGGACGAAAAAAACGCAGATCCATTTTATTGCAAATCACTTCCTCTACACGGTGGTATTTTTTATTTTTCTCTTTCCTTCCTCCCAGCGCGAAATATTCAAGGCTTTCGAAAAAAATAGTAGTTTACCTAACTATACTCGATTTGAAATTGGTTGATAGTAATAAATCATTTTTAGCAGCCGATTCCATAGGCGCACCTACCTGACGTGCCGGTTTGAACCCTGTTTATAGTAATCATTATTGTCATAACAGGTAAAAATAATTATGCCATGAATTCATAGTCGGAAGTCTCATTTGCTCGAAAAAGATGAAATAGTGTGTTGGAGACGTAATTATTTGAGAAAAATAAGACAATTTCGCAATGAAAACAAGACAATTTTCTATTTGGACGAAACATGGCTGAACGAAGGCTACACAGTTGGAAAAATATGGACAGACAAAAATGTGACTTCTCACCGGCAAGCATTTTTAGACGGTCTATCAACAGGAATAAATCCGCCCTCTGGAAAAGGAAAACGCTTAATTATAACTCACATCGGTAGCTCCAATGGCTTTTTAGAAGGTGGACTATTATCATTCCAATCAGTTCGTACCGGCGATTACCACGAGGATATGAATGCTGATGTTTTTAAGGAGTATTTCGAACAAATGATAGAGCTGATTCCACCTGGCTCCGTCATTGTGTTAGATAACGCTCCGTATCACTCCAGAAGATTGGAGAAGATGCCTACAACTGCTTGGCGAAAAGCAAAAATTATCGAGTGGCTTGTGGAGAAACAAATACAATTTGAGGACAATATGGTTAAAAAGGAGTTGCTATCAATTGTAAACACCCATAAACATCGGTTTCAAAAATATGTTGTTGACGAAATGGCCAAAAAACAAAATATAATAGTGCTTCGTCTCCCCCTCCCCCCCTACCATTGCGAATTAAATCCGATCGAACTGGTATGGGCTCATGTGAAATGTTATGTGGCTAGAAAAAATACCACTTATAAAATGAGTGATGTTCAAAAACTCTTTGAAGAAGCGCTTCAAGAAGTCAACGCGGGGAAGTGGCAAAGATGTATAGAGCATGTAATAAACGAGGAGGAAAAAATGTGGCAATTGGATAGTTTACTGGAGAAAACGGTCGAACCACTTATTATCAATTTAGGGGAAGAAGACAGTCCCTCAGATATTTCATTTTCTGATGATGATTAATTTAAAGCGAAGAAATGTAATGACTTACTATAAATTTTATAGAATTTCAAATAGAAACATTTTTCCAAATTTACTTGTTTATTGGTTGCTTTATTGTTATTAGTATTATATTTATTCAAATACAAGGGTAACAAATTATGCCACACATCCGAATGTTCACTAAATTATATAATTATTGTGTTTAATATAAACTTAAACCCACCCGAAAGCACGTGCATGAGTGCAAAACATCACAGGTAGAATCCTACCGCTTATTGTTCGAGCCTCGGGTTAAGCTTTGTATTCGACGCCCTCATCAGATATATAGGAATGGAAAGTTTAATAAATGCAAAAGGGTCTATACTTTCAATGTATATACCATTTAAAACTTGGCAATTTAGGTGGACCACCTTGTATACGTGTTTGACGGATTTTAATGATTTATTACTATCAACCAATTTCAAATCGAGTATAGTGCGGAAAGTGATACTTTTCCGCACGCTATTGCAGATGGCCGAACGACGCTTTAGCGGAGTTCGGCCAGCAATCATAAATCAACATTTCTCATTATATACATATCAACAAATTAATTATTATTATTTGACATTCATTTGATGAGGCTTATACCAGGGCCATCAAAAAATTATTGAAAAATAAGTTGTTTTTTTATTAAAAATTATAGCAGCATTATAATAAATTTATTAATTTTTCAGTCATTTGGTAAACTTGGATATTCAAAATACATATTTTGAATATTCAAATGTCAGTATATTCCTCAAATGTCAATAAATTTACTTTCCACACTAATGCGGAAAAGATTCACTTTCCGCACGTTAGTAGAAAATAGTAGTTTTCCTACGACCACATAGGAAAGTGACATATATCGCACTGACTAGTTCTATGGAAAGTGACCTTCATTCATACGCGTACGGAAAAAAATCTTATCCGTACGTGTGCGGATAAAAAAGCTGTCAAATTGAATGTTGAAATGCTAGTCTTTTTACTCCGCAAATTAATATGTATATGTGAAATGCTTATTTCCTGAGTTGATTTGTCCATATAATAATATAATATAATCTATTTATTTCATTTAAAATTAAAATACCGAGCCCGGACTCGAACCACCCTACTGCTTGTCAAAAATCGAGCCCACGGATGCCTAGACCGCTCGGCCATCCCACTGTTGTAGCTTATGGTTCTTGTCCAAGATACTAATAAGCGCTAAGGAAATATACACAACAGTTTATTTATTCTCCAAAATAAAATGTGTTTATATCGACATTTATTGGACTTTCATGTTATTAAAACAATAAATATCCGTTTTCAATTATTTGAACAATGAATCCTTAAAATAGCTAGTTAATACTTCCAATCTCCTACAGGTAGGCAACAAGTTAAATATTAATTCTAACTTTTTTATAAAGGTACTTTTTTCCATTGCATAAAAATCACAATTTTCTGGGCCAATTTCAAAGGTAAGTAATCAAAACCATATAAAGTATTTACAAATACACATATGTAAAACCTCTCACATCTACATAAAAAAGCAAGATTATACATGCCTAATTTGGTAAAAGTATATCGCGTGGTCGTAGGAAAAATAGTGTACATAACTTGTGCGAAAGTGATTTTTCACACTCGTGGGATTGTCTCACTCGGCTGCGCCAGTGAGATAATACTTCCCACTCGTGTGAAAAATGTCACTTTCCGCACACGTTACGTAATATACTATTACCTAACTAGTGCGGAAAGTGATACTTTTCCGCACGCTATTGCAGATGGCCGAACGACGCTTTAGCGGAGTTCGGCCAGCAATCGCGTGCGGAAAAGTCACTTTACTATTTTTTCTACTAGCATGCGGAAAGAACCCAAAAGTAATCATAAATCAACATTTCTCATTATATACATATCAACAAATTAATTATTATTATTTGAAATTCATTTGATGAGGCTTATACCAGGGCCATCAAAAAATTATTGAAAAATAAGTTTTTTTTTATTAAAAATTATAGCAGCATTATAATAAATTTATTAATTTTTCAGTCATTTGGTAAACTTGGATATACAAAATACATATTTTGAATATTCAAATGTCAGTATATTCCTCAAATGTCAATAAATTTACTTTCCGCACTAATGCGGAAAAGTGACTCTTTCCGCACGCTTTTTAGTGCGGAAAAGATTCACTTTCCGCACGTTAGTAGAAAAAAGTTTTTTTCTACAAACGTGTTAAAAATGCCATTTTTAGCACTCCATAGAAGCCTTAAAAATGTCACTTTAAGACACTGAGTGCCTTAAAATGTTTATGACACTGCTGGTAAAAGTGAATTGTCAAATTTTGAAAGCAAACGTCAAAATATTTAGATTTTATTTATTAACATTAATATTAATAGTACAATTTGTGCAATTTGACAAATTAATTTCCTGCACTGCTGTTTTACCATTTTCCGTGGATAAGGAGGAATGATGCGCAGAAAAAATGGAATTTAAATTTAAATAATTTAAAATTATCTCCTTTGGATGTATTAATAAAGGTTTTTAAAATTTAATTCAAACTGTATTATTGCATTTTTTGAACGTTTGTAGAAAAAATATTGTAAGATATACGTGTTAAAAGTACCTTTTAAGGCACTCATGTGTGCCTTAAAAATGTACTTTTAACACTTATATCATAAATAACCATTAATTTTGGAACTTTAGTTCTTTACGTCAGGTTTGCTTTGAGCGACCGGGGGTCGCGACGCAAAAGATCTGACCGTTACGTTACGTTATGTTACGTTGCTTCGTTATGTGCCTTGCTTGCGTGCGTGTGTTCTCTCCTGAGTCTCTCTCTCGTTTACGAAGCAGCGATTCATATGCTTCGGTCGGGAATCGAACCCGGGCCGCCCGCGAAGCAGGCGAGCATACTACCACTGAACCACCGATGCTACATTAAAATTCTATGCAAAGCTGGTATTCGCAGTGATGGTGATCTACTTGAATTTGTTCGGATAAATTTTTACTATTATTTCCATAATTTTTTTGCGCGATCGATCTTTTTTGTTTATTTACAGCATCGGTTGTCAGGACTGTAGGTTGTGTTTACTGGTTTCTAAGTTTAATACGTCGGTAAGTGATTTACTTACCGTTCCGACGTCGAAAAGTAATAAATAGCATAAAAACAATTTCACCAAAATGCAAAATATATTTTAAACTGATCGGGAAGTATCATGTCACGTTTGTCTTTCGTTCATTTCGAAGAAATTTAAATTATTTTATTCGGAATTTCTTTCAATACGATCGCGCAAAAAATGGTATAAGCATCTCGAACGTTAAGGGTAATTACATCAACGTTTGCATGTAGATTCCTCGTAAAATTGGACAAAATTATATGAGGATTAAGGGGTCTAGCACATTTACTTTTCGAAATACAGGGTGTTGAAATTTTGAAAGCTTGAATGTTTTAATTCGATAACTTTAAAATGGATGGATAAATTGATTTGACATTTGGCAGGTTGTTTTTAAATGTAAAATGGCATATTTTGATAGAAATAGTAGTTTGTACAACTAGTGTGGATATGATGGCCATATCGCACGAGGACGAAGTTTGAGTACGACACCGTAGGCGGAGTGCTCAATCGTTCAAGTGCGATATGGACAATCCTCACGAGTCGAACAGCATATTTTTTCTACGACCCACTTAAGAAAAAATCTAGAAAATAAAAATTTCTATAAACTGTAATATAACTTTAAATTGAAAATTTAACAATTCAATTTTATGTTTCCACTAATTTTTTTGTGGTAAACTTACAGTTCTTGAATGTCCGATTTGTATAATGCTACGGTTTCCCTTTTTAAATACGCTGTTATAAGTAGATGTTGCCAGTCGGACTCCCTCATGAAGGGTACCGTACCATTATCTATAATACTTAATTAATAATGAATATTCGCTAAATATTTCAAACGAAACTTTGTTTTTAAAAACTTTATTTTTATTTATTGTCAAACATACAATATCAGCTGTAGACTAAGACTGAATAAAAAATGTACAAAAGGAAGGTTCTATGGGAAATGCCGAGTTGGCATCTTCTTTAGTCACAGTTACAGGTTCTAAGAATAAAAGATAATAAAATATATAATATAGCAAAAATAGTAAAAGATAAGCAGAAATGATTATGTAATTCGCGACACGTTTTACCTTTTTTTTAATTTCGTACCATGTCTTATTTAGAATATTGTAGTGCGTCTCTCGAAAACAAAGAATGGATAGTCCTGTATTTTTCGACGTAATAACAATTCTGTCTCCATACCGGTCTTGTAGCTTTGCTCTGATGGTTTTATCGTCTGGTTGAAAATCTCCAAGGACTCCTTTCAACTTAGTAAAGGTGAATTGGCAGTCATCATTATGTTCGATGTTTAAGAAAACATTTTCCATCGCTTGGATAATCCGTACATCCACAGGACGACCAGTTTTTCCCCGTCCTTGGTGTAAGAAAATCGGTAAAGCAATCAGCGTGATATTTAGCTTCAGCTGCAACTGAATCTGTCTCGAAAATTATCCTTTTTTTAACAGCTTGTGCCCGTACGTCATTTCTTTTCTCAGCGGCCTGCATTACGGTTTTCTTGAAGCCGAATTCTGTAACGTGTTTGATCGCTTCGCGCAATTCCTTCCGGGTTTTCTTTTCTTTCTCCTCATCTGCCTCATTTCCGCAAAAAATACAGTTTCTTAAAATCGAAAGATGGTGCGGATGATCTCATCTTGCTTTTTACCGGACTATGTTTTGATGAACCAGCAACATTCTCGATAGAACGTTTCCGCTTGAACGTGTCGATATTCGACCTGCGTGTATAGTTTTTACGGCAAGCCACGTGCACTTGGATAGATTGCACGCATTACTAAACAGTGCTATTTTTCCATCATTTCTTTCAGAACTTACGTCCTTCAACTTATCTATTCCCCCGCTGAACTGTTACAGTCTCGCCACATTCAAGGGTTTTGTCACAAATAGCACACACTTCTTCCATTATTGCCTTGACAACGCGACATAATATACGTCCACTGTTGGGACTGTTAGGGAGTTAGGGACTGTGCATTTAGCTCACCCCACCAGCAAGATTAGGAGAGCAGGTATAAATCAGTCAGAGGAGAGGCGCAGCTGCTATTGGCGCCACCACATAGTACGCACCACGCAGCGGCGCAGAACTACAGAACTCAATCTAATGTTTCGCGCCCTTTTTCCGTGGACATAACTAGTTCTATCAATAAACTTTACATAACCTTTTTTGTAGAAGATTTTTCGTTCTTCCTTTTTTACACCTCATAGCCATAAAGGTTAACAGAAACAAATATATTAGCAAAAAACCGAGAGAAGGAAAAAAATTCGTCATTTTTTAACTGTCAAAAGTTTTGCGTACACCAGAACTTTTGGGACTTTCCAGAGGTTATTTGGGGTGCCAAAAGATTCGTGTACACCAATTTTCAGCTTGGTTGGAGTTTTTCCGAAGTGGAATGATGAAGTTCCTGAACTATATGGAGATTCCCATGTTAGAATATAAGAATATTATAATGCCTTATCACTTTTTTAAGAGCAGATGCCGTTCATTAAGAAGCAACAACTACTTCTCGGGATTATTATATGTCTCGTCGACCCTATGACGTTACCTATTCAATAACGTAGCGCATGCGTAAATCTCGATTTACCCCCACCACTTTTAGCGTCAATTTTGACATTTTCAGATAGCTTGCGATTTTCTTATGGAGATTCCCATGTTAGTGTCTCCGCCATGGTCCAGAATCAGTGCTGCCTATTTACTGGCAGCGCGTATTGCTTTACTCTTTACTGTCGAAAATAAGTCAAGAGTGATATCAAAAAGAATATAAGAATATTATAATGCCTTATCACTTTTTTAAGAGCAGATGCCGTTCATTAAGAAGTAACTACTTCTCGGGATTTATGCCCGACAGACATTGAATTACAGTTCTTAGTTAAACGGGGCTTATATCGTGCAGATATGAGAGGATTTGAAGAGGAACAGAAAAATACTTTTTGCGCGATCGATCTTTTTTGTTTATTTACAGCATCGGTTGTCAGGACGGTAGGTTGTGTTTACTGGTTTCTAAGTCTAACACTACTTACCGACGTCTGAACGGTAAGTAAATCACTTACCGACGTCTTAGCCCTAAATACATTTAAGTGGTCCTAAATAATGTATTACTTCATTCATTGCACCAAAGTAACAAAAAAGATAAGAAGATAAGAAGATTTATATTTTTTTAATTAACAGAACCGAACAGAACTAAATAAAAAGTAATAAATAGCATAATAATAATTTCACCAAAATTCAAATTATATTTTAAGCTGATCGAGAAATATAAATGTCAGTTTTGACATTGCGTTCATTTCGAAGAAATTTAAATTATTTTATTCGAAATTTATTTCAATACGATAGCGCAAAAAATGGTATAAGCATCTCGAACGTTAAGGGTAATACCGGTCTCCAGCAAAATTAGAACCTTCGCTACGCTCAGCCTCCAAACATTGCTGTCGACCAGCAAACAATCCTTACCAGTCTTAATTTTTAATATACTGTACCCTGTGGAACTCTAACAAAATTATTTGATTTTTCTTCTAACTTGATAGAATATAAACGACCCAACGGAGCAGCACCATTGACTACGCATCTAACGCTGAAAAAATTGACAGTACGCTTTTAAATTTTAAATATTATTATATACAGGGTGGGGCAATCTTCTGACATCGGAGGATTACATTGTTGTGGTGAGAGATAGAGCTTCATAATTTTGTGTGAGCTAATACAGTTACTGAGGGCACATTTTGAAAATACTCTCGATTCTACAGGGTGTTCCAAAACCACGTAGCAGCACAAACTTACATTTTTTTAAATAGAACGTACTATATTTTGTTTAAGAATCGAAAAGATCTCACCGAGAGCGTTACAAAAATATAGCACTCTAATATATCATAAGGGTGTTTTACAAAGATATGGCCAATTATTAGCAAAAAAGACCTCCTCTTTAACACTCTGCAGAACAGTAAATTAAAATAAATCAACAGGTCTTTGTGTTCAAATGTCATATACACATCATTGGCTGTGCTCAGTATTAATTACTTTTTTCATCGGTGGCTTCTTTAATACAGGGTGAAACAAAACGCAAATCAAGCAATATCTCAAAATTTTTAAATGAATCACCCTATAAGTCTTTTTTCAATTTGTTAGTACAATTAATAAACTTTCAAACGATGTAGTAAACTTAGGGCATTAGTTAATGGAAAATCGTAGATATTTTATGATAATGGTCAAAAACAAGTATTTTACATACACAAATTAAATGGTATTAAATTTTTACATGCAGCCTCTTGTAAATTTTAACATTTCTAAGGCATATATTTTAATCGTAATTTTGGATGCATCTACAATATCTAATCAATGAAATAAAATGTTTGCTAATACCGTAGGTACCTACCTGGAATTACCAAAAATTTCATATTTTTCATGTTTCATTGTTATTATAGGCTTGTTTGAGAATGGTCGAAACATAATCAAGCCATATTTTTGATTATATCAAGTGGGCTACTATCAAAATAGTATCTACTAATAAATGTCAATGAAATATTGCTGTATTCTTCGTTTGTGTTTAGGAAGTTGATTCAAACACAATAGTTAACTTGTGGTTCCAACAAGATGGAGCATCTGTATATCAGAAATTTTACCGACAGGTGGATAGGACGTGGTGGACCAATTTCGTGGCCTCCTCGATCTCCAGATCTCACACCGATGGATTCCTTTTTTTGGGGATACATCAAGCAACTTGTGTATCAAACGTAACGCATTTTCCACAATTACTCCAGCTATGGTGGAAAGAGTAAGATCCTCGTTTTTGAAAAGAATTGTATGGAAGTAAATGATCGCCATTTTGAACACTTAGCATAAACTACTATACTTTTTATAGAATGTCAATGTTCATTTATGTAAATGTGAGTGTTATTATAATGTTGGTTTTCATAATTGTTAGTTTTTCAAAAATAGAAAAAGTTGGAAAATGAATTACAAGCTTGCATTTTACATAACTAAGATATACTGTTTGTGGTGAGTTTATTAATTGTACT
The DNA here is from genome assembly GCA_910591695.1 of Galerucella pusilla. Classification (NCBI taxonomy): domain Eukaryota; kingdom Metazoa; phylum Arthropoda; class Insecta; order Coleoptera; family Chrysomelidae; genus Galerucella; species Galerucella pusilla. Next base: position 13,435 of record CAJUYI010000533.1, on the reverse strand, counting down.
AACAAATTGTAAAAAGACTTATAGGGTGATTCATTTAAAAATTTTGAGATATTGCTTGATTTGCGTTTTGTTTCACCCTGTATTAAAGAAGCCACCGATGAAAAAAGTAATTAAAACTGAGCACAGCCAATGATGTGTATATGGCATTTGAACACAAAGACCTGTTGATTTATTGTAATTTACTGTTCTGCAGAGTGTTAAAGAGGAGGTCTTTTTTGCTAATAATTGGCCATATCTTTGTAAAACACCCTTATAATATATTAGAGTGCTATATTTTTGTAACGCTCTCGGTGAGATCTTTTCGATTCTTGAACAAAATATAGTACGTTCCATTTAAAAAAATGTAAGTTTGTGCTGCTACGTGGTTTTGGAACACCCTGTAGAATCGAAAGTATTTTCAAAATGTGCTCTCAGTAAGTGTATTAGCTCACACAAAACTATAAAGTTCTATCTATCACCACAACTATGTAATCCTCCGATGTCAGAAGATTGCCCCACCCTGTATAAACGTTTTCTTTTCGATATTAATGGCTCCCTTGATGTTGAAGTTGACGTCAATTTAGTCAAGTCTGGTATGCAGACAAACGTTTCCTTATCCAAAAGTTATTCAGTCAAATTTAACTTCTGGGTAAATTCTTAAATTTTTGCACTTTTACTGCAAAATTATTATTATTTTTGTAAAATTTAGTCGTTTATTCTAAACAATATATAAATCTAATGGTCTTAAGGTAAGAAATAAAAAATTTAAAATCTCTGTAACTTCACGTATAAAGCCATGTTTAAGTTTTTGAATTATTCCATTCGAATTCCTTTTAAATTCCCGGAAAGTTTTTATAAGGTGCATTTAGGAATTAAAAAAAATAGGAAGGAACAATTCATTTATTTAAATAAGCTATAATTAACTCCAAACAGAAGACGACTATAGACACTAAATTACAAATTGCGTAGACAATAAATGTGCTCTGAATATGTGCTAAGGTTAGAAAGTTGTGGTCACATTTGGATTTTATTTTAGAAACAGCTATTGCCTTTTTAAAATCATAAACCATTTCTTCTAACAAATAACTCACTATTCCTCCTTCTTTAAGCCATAAAAGTTTTCGATTAAATTCTTCAAATACAGGATGTCCTTTAGAAAATAAAATGCTGAAGTAAACAGTATGGACGGGGGAAGGTAGAGGTCGAACAAGGGAATTGCCATCGTTGTCTAGGTACAAATGAGGTACATTATATTCGATAACCTTCTGAAGTAGAAATGATATGCTTTTATTGTAAGCAGTTGTATTTATGCAAGACCAATTGCACCAAAATGTTCTATTACTTTTTACTAATTCAACAAATGGTTCATAGCCAGGTTGTTCGAAGAAGTTAATAATTTGAGAAGATCTAACACCGACTTTAAAATCAGTGCGTGTCCAAATGTCTTCCAGGGTTTGAAATACTTCAGTTGGCATTTCTTTTATCATAATATCAATCATCCTGGATTTATACGCAGTTGTTATTATTAAACAACAAATTAAATAGCTCATTAATAACATTTTAAGTCCATGACTGTTTGTACGCATAGTTGCACAACCTTCAAATAGTACACTTAGTAGTACAGTAAATACATCGACGTTATTATAAGTTTGGATGAAGTTGAGTGATACAGAAAATAAAATGTAAAGGATGAGAATAACTACAAGAAAACATAACCAAACAGTTGTGGAAAATTCTTGAAAAAAAACACTCCAGTAGTCTGTTGGTTAAAATATCCGTGGTACAATAAAAACTGTTTTATCTCCATAAGTAGGTACTGTTATTTCCAACATAACGTCATCTTGAGACGAACCTAGAGGTATTACTCCAACTTCCATATCAAATCTTCTCTCTCTAAATTCCCAAGGTATTTCTAAATTGTTGACCGTTTGTTTCAACTCAAAATATTTAACTTTAATATTCATATTTGAAGCTATCATATTCGTTATCACGTGATTTATACCTTTCTCGCCGCGTATTAATTCTATATCGAGTGAATGAGATGCTTTCAATTCAGTTATTTCTTTGACATATCCTTTTATATCTTTCAATTGTATATGAAAACAAGTAATCTTCAGAGGAATAAGATGTAGACTATTTTTATAGCTTTTGTATTTGAATAAAGTCCTAGTATTTTTTATTATAATTACGTTATAAATATAATAATCGTCCAGAATTTTCAACAAGTTTTCATTGACTTCGTCTACAAAAATTACAAACTTTCCTCTACTGTTTAACAGTTGGGCATCATAAAGTACCTGTAAAACTTTCGTGGTGTTTTCTGAAATAATGTGAACAGTTGGAAGGTTGACAACACTTTTTGAAACCACTTTGTTTGTATTTATTGAAATTACAGGAAACAGAGGCTTAACATTCGAATTAATGAGATAAATAATTTCTTTAGAAGATTCTCTGGAAGTAAATATAGTATTAATACAGTTATGCACAATATTTTTTTCATCTACCAGACTATTTAGACTTGCGAGTACAAAAATATTTAAACCTAACAAATACAATTTCATGATTTCTGTTAGGTACACTGATTTGAGAATTTATTTCAACGACATTTAACAATGCCGTAGGAAGAAGCAGAGCAAACTACCTCACAATTATTGAAAGTACATAATTAATTATTCATTTTTCCATTACTTAACATAAAAAATGATATCGGAATGAGAGTGGACGAGATACAAACATAAGTTATTTGTTTCAAATAAGCTGGTATACAAGTTCTTTTTTATTATAAACCAGAATGGTGGCTTCTTCCCTTTTTTTGGGAAACAAAATATAAAAACATTATTGTGGTTTGATTCCCAAAAAATAAGAGAATAAAGAATGAGTAATGCCACAAGGAACATATAAAAGATATTCAGAATGGTTGCTGTAATCTTTGATTATATCGTAAAGATATCCCTGCACCATTTAACTTACAATAGAAGTGTAATTAATTGCATAAATAGCCCTAGAAGTAGAAGTTGCTTCTTAGTAAACGGTCTTCTTTTAAAAAAGTTACTTCAAAATTTGTAAGGCGTTATAATAGTATAATACTATTATCTTGGCATAAATGTTGATAACAGGCTTTATTTGGATATGACAATTGTTACAGGAAACTGTAATTAAGCAGAGCTTTTAAATGCTCTTAATGTAGGCAATGAAACGACTGACATTCTAAAAAAGCTATGGACTAAAACTGCATTTACTGGTCCTTAACTTTGGAATATCAAAAACTGCTGAACGGGGTTGTACATCTCGGTGGATTAAATCTAAACATTAGATGTACTGAAGCCACGTACCAAAGGGACCAGATTACGCGACGGCCGGATTGCATCCCGCTAAGAGCAGGTAGAATTTTTACCATCCGAGTTGCATCCCACGACCATCCGAATTGCATCCCATTAACCAATTTTATTTTAGCAGCAAAACTAATGTATGTTCTGATAATAACCAACAGCGTTGTCACGTTTACTTAATACTAAATAATACTTAATCAATTGTAACATTCAAAATGTTTATTGACACATAAACAAATGTTTACTTAATACTAAATAATACTTAATCAATTGTAACATTCAAAATGTTTATTGACACATAAACAAATGTTTACTTAATACTAAATACTAATGGGGTATTAAGTAGAGATTAAGTTTGATGGTTGCATTTAAAAAGGGCTGACGCTTATACTTTACCAGTAGTTCAAAATTCTGATTCGTTTCGCAAAGATCGTAGTAACATTTTGTAGTTATATATTGTGTGATTTTGGTGAAAATATGGAGATCAATACGGTTTTAAGTGAAAAGGGTAAAGTTTTAATTGTTATTCAGGGGTATACATTCTGTTTTCAAAAAATGTTAGGTAAAGATACGGTGAAGAGGTGGCAATGTACAAAACGAAATTGTAAAGCTTTTCTTAAAACAAATTGTGTAAGTGATGAATTAATTGAATCGGTGTTAAATCACAACCACGAGAAAGTGCCAGCGGAAATTTTAAACAGACAAAACATTAGTAACTCTGTTAAATGTGCTGCTGTAAGTGACATGTGTGAAAAGCCAATGAAATTAATTCGGAATGAAATAAAAAATAGGGAGATAGATACTATAACAACTAAGGATGTAGAACGAATTCGTAAAAACATTCATAGTGCAAGATCGTCAAATGGTTTAATACAGGTTCCAAAAAGCGTAACAGAATTTCACAATTCAATTGAAGTAGTCCCCATCGTGACCAATAAAAATGAAAATTTCTTGTTGAGAAACGATAAAGAAAATAACATCATTCTATTTTCTTGTCAAACCAACCTTAATTTATTGTCTTCTTCTTCAGATCTTTACGTGGATGGTACGTTTCAGTATTGTCCAAAATATTTTCTACAATTGTTTACCATTCATGCTTTAAAAGATAATACCTATATTCCCCTAGTTTTCTGTTTACTTCCTAACAAACTCTCTTTCACATATTCTCTTGTTTTTCAATACTTAAAAGAAGAGTGCTTAAATCTAAATATTCCTTTAGCCCCTAAAACCATAACCGCAGATTTTGAAATTGCAATTCATAAAGCAATTTCAGAAACTTTTCCTTTGGCATCTATCCGTGGCTGTAAATTTCATTTGGGACAATCCTGGTATAGAAAAATTCAAGCGGTTGGCTTATCAGTTCCGTATCAAAATAAGTCAGGCCAATATGACGAAATTTCGAAGTACTTGACATACATCTTTGGTTTATCTTTTCTTGACCCTAAAGATGTTGGAGAAGTTTACGCTTTTGACTTGGCTGCAATCCAGCCGGAAAATGACAAACTAAGTGAATTTTGCGACTATCTTGTCGAAAATTATATAGAAGACAACGCGACATTTCCGCCACATATTTGGGCTGAACATTCAGAAACTCTTCAACGAACAACAAATGCTTGTGAATCTTTTCACTCCAGGTATAATAAATCCTTTTACTGTGCTCATCCAAACATAAATGTATTTTTAGATGTACTTTTGCAGTTTCAGATCGACACATACATAAAAATTAATAGTGTACACCTTATACCAAAAGTTCACACCAATGTATTAAAAAAACGAGATTTTATTAAAATGAAAATTAAAGAGCTAGAAGAAAATATAATTACAAAGTTTGAGTTTGTTAAAACAGTTTCGTATAGGTGTAAACCTAAGGTTTAGGGTATTTTTAGTTATTATTGTACCTTTATGTATGTTATGAAAGATTGAACCTCTTAACCTATAATCTACATAAAAAAATGTTAAGTGCAAAAGTTTATTGTATTTATGTTAACTAGATATTTTACGTTTAATACATTTTTATCCTTTTTATGTGTATCTTTTTATTTAAATTGATTTATTTCCAAATATATAAAATACAAATAATTACCTAAACTTTTAATCGGTACATTGATTTTTAAACTATATTTCAAGAATTTTAGCACAAATTGGCAACGTTGCGGCGCAGTTTACCTGAAATGGTGTTATTAATTAGTAAATACCTTTTTTCGAGGTGGGATGCAATTCGGATGTGACCTTTTCTTGGCCAGGTAAAAGTTGAATTTTTGGGATGCAATTCGGATCTCGCCCCAGATTAGGATTACTCACCGTACCCTAAGGAAGCACATGCATAGTAAGGCGCAATATAACCGAAACATTTGGAATCTGGTTCTTTTAAAAGAGAAATATGCTCCTCTTGGATAACGTCCCTGTAGTTTTTACCCCCCTGTTTTCTGATTATAAATGTTTTGTCTTTCCGTCCGTCGAAATATAGAGCATGTATTTGTGAAACTTTCTCTTGTGATATATTTTTTCTAGTTTCCTTTCTTTCTCTGTGTAACTTGCTTTTGTCAATCACTGACACATTAGATTTGGTAGCATGCAAAACCGCTGAAGCAATGGCTGTCGCTGCCCTATCAGACACCTATCACAAGTTTTTGATAATGTAGGATAATGAACACGAGCACTACGAACAGTTTCCGCAGTTTTCTCCTGAGATAACTGTGGTGTAGTCATAGCATTTGCCGAAGTGGGTTTAAAAACAGAACACACGGATTCATCAGACAATGACGATAAATCATCCAATGCAGACTGATAGGAAGTTCCAGGCTCATCAATCTTTTTTTTAGACCAGGCTGTTTCTGTGATCACTTTCCTTTTCAAAGTTTTTTGCATTTGTTTTGTTGCAACGACATCTAAGTTTCCAATCATCATATTGCGCGTACTACGTTGGTCAATTAAAAAGTTCACCTACTTTGACGGTACCCTTATATCGCTAGGACAGATACAGCTATCGATCTCCTTGCACTTACAGCATGCAATATCAAACAGCATTTTACCACTGTGACGAATCTCCTCTAACTTCTTTTTTGGCATATTAGGATGTGATTTAAGTATGTTTTGACATTTTAAGTGATATGTCTCTAATATTTGTGTTATTATTGTGTTCGAAACAATGGGAGTATTTGTTTTTGCCCATATTTCCCTAATTTTTGTTGACACAATATCTGCGATTTCAGGAAAAAGTGGTTCTTTTTCAGTACCTGCTTTCGATTTTAACTGATATATTGTCCAGTAATAAAACTTCATCACTTCTTCGTAAGTGGGAAGCATATTGTCTTTAATTCCACCGATTCCACCAAACAACGGACTTTCTAATGCTTTGCGAGCTCGTTCCATATTTAATGACAATGTAAACAAATAGATAGGTACACCCAAAACGACGACTTGTTGAAGAAAGAGATGCAGAATCACTGATTTGAGCGGGAGCGGAGCACGCAACTGCCATTAGAGACGACGGTGGAAGGTTGAGAGGGAGAGAGGCACGCGCTGGCGCATTGATTTCAGTAAGTAAGAATTGACGTATACAACAAAATTTGTTTATAACAATTTTTCATGTTTCTCTTGATTTTGCCAATCTTAGATGTTATTCCGGAGGCAGATAATGATATCCAATTGTTATAAAATTTGAAAGGGCATTATAAAATAATAGGTTACATAATTTTTTTTGACCACAATAGATCTGCAAAGGTCGCAGTGGGATAGGACAAAGAGCCACTCCAATTTTAATCTACATAATTTTATCGCTATTAGAATTAACTGATACAAAAAACAATTTTGACCCACCCTAATGCATACAATTGGCAATAATAGGGAGGAAACAGCCTCACATATTATCTCCGAATATGAAGGACTGTCTCACAGGAGATATAGCCTCCTAGAAACAGAGCATTCAGGAAATAATTTCCCCAAAAAGCACCCAGACTATTGAGTCTTATAATGGCACATGAACGGTACAACCAAAAGCACAAAAAGCCTAAAGGCAAAGGGGTCGAGGACTCTAGCTTTGCTTTGTCCAATGTAAAAGTTGAATGAAACGGTATGTGGCAAGGGGAGGGAAGTACATCGAAGGGAAGCATTCGATTGTAAAATAATTCTCAAAATTAAGCTCTTTTTCATAAACAGTCTTGTTATTTAATATCCAGACCTTGTATATTCTTATTTACTGGCCAAGTAAACATTTTAACAGTAACATATATACTATTTAAAAATACATTATATGCTTAGGTAAACATTATAAGAGTGTACGTGGTAATCATTTATTTACCAATCCGTGCGTAATTATCATGGAAGCAATATGGGCTTAACGATTTACTTGTATACAAAATAAACTCATAATCTTTACATATGTTAAGTATACCAAAGCCATTCACTTTTTCATCATTATAGAGGTTACGTACTGTACTTTAACAACTAACAGAGATACACTCCACTAGATGCACTACCATTGAATATAAAACACTATATTCAAAGTGCACTACCGACACTGGAGCCTGACGTTTCACATATGGGTGCCGCATAATGAGACATCTTGTGGCCGTGGGAGAAGCGAATGTGTAGGAATTTCCAGGCAGCTACACTTTTCTTCTATTTTGATGGAGATCGAGACCAACAGTTTTGCCGGTAACTGATGACTTACTGCATAAAAAAGTTTTCACAGTCTGTCATAGTAGTTCCTAACACTAAAGTGCAATTTGGATCTTCAGTTGCATTTTTGGCCTAGATATCTGCCTTTTTGTTTCCGATTATCCCTATGTGTGACAGAACCCATAAAAAACGAATATCTTTATGAGCTTCTTGAACAGCTTTCTTCTGATAATTTAAGGAGTATATTTGGTGTATGCTTTTACAAGAGCTTAGAGAGTCTGCAATGATCAAAGATGACTTGGTTTTTGGTTTTTTTCATATATAAGGGCATGAAATATTGCGTACAGTTTTCCATTTCTGGTAGCCCTATTTTAATGACGGCACTGGGAGCAATAATTGAAATTCCTACTCCTTTTCCCTTTTCCATTTTCGAGGAATCTGTGTAGATTTGTGAGTATTGACTAGGTCTGGACACTTTTTCTTGGAATGCTGTTCTTATCAAAGCTTGATTTGTTTCGTATTTGCTGAAATTTGATAAGGAATTATCGCAGTACGGGAGTTTCGTTAGCCAGGGAGGAATGGGATTAAGGTTCAGCGGAAAAGTTGGAGGAATGGAGGTATCAAATAAGATAAGAGATTTATTTATTCTCTCATATAGAGGGAGATCAATTCGTTTTCTTGTTTTATACTCAGGGCTAAAACGATTTGACTGTGCATTTTGATATACCGCATGCTTTAGATTTGAGGATACTGACGCGGTGTACGAGAGGCTTAGATGTAGGGGAAGTACAGAACCATCACATAGCAGAATGTCAATAGGACTGCTTCTTTTGAATAAATAAATTTGTAATTATTAATGTTTTTTAAATTCATGCAGAGCAATAGTATAAAGGAGAAACTGGATCGGAGTTCAAATCGAATTCTTGCCTGACCCAATTCGAATGTTGAGTTTGATACCCCACCATCAGTTATCGACAGTGGTTGACAGTTTTGACTTCCGGTGTTACTGGATGATGGTACCTCGTGGATCTGAAGTGTGCATCTTGCTAGAAAAAAAATATGAATAGCCTAGGCTGCTTACCTGTTAAGGGATTTTTTTACTCTAGTGAGAAATTATTACAAGTAATTTTAGTGAATTGAATTGTTAGTTTGGACTGTTCAAAATTCTATTGTAACCTCTTTATTGAAGGATTTGTGCCGCTTACCACGTAGTTGCTGTTTCAAATACAAAGACCATCAGGAAGAATATTGAGGCCTTAAATCACTATATTTATTGGAGATTTCAGCAGTCTTACGTGACTTACAGCATATCCTAAGAACAACCCAAGGAACCCCTTGGCCAGGGGTTCTAAGGAGTCACGCAAATTTGTTTAAGCTACCTACTCGCTGAATCTAATATTTTAGTACGAGCTGTACCTTATCTCCTGCTAATAATCGCGCTGCAACTTATTCGGATAGGTGTACTATTTATAGTCTGGATATAAATTTGTGTCTGTAGATTTGTGCGTTCCAGTGCGTCGTTTCGCTTCCTTGTTAATGATTTTGTTGCTTATTACTTGTTAAATGCAAGACTCATTTTTTTTATTGATAGATGCTATATAATAATTAAGTTAGTAGTAATTCTACTGATGTCTCTAGGTTTTTTCTTCTCACTTATTGCGGATAATTTAATAATTTATGTAGTGTGGTAAATTTATTATTTGTAAACGGCGTCTAAGGTTTGGGTTTAAAGTTATTTGCGCATGCGCCTGAGCTCAAGCGGTGTGTTACACTTTTTATTATGTTAAGTTATTCCACCTACAGCGACTAAACTACACCTACCTTACCTTAGCGGTCAGTATATTAGTGGAGTCTACGTAGGGTCATTTTACAGGTCATTTAATGAAACTTGTATATTAATAATACTATCATGAATTAAACAGTTGAACTCAACCTATAAGTAGCTTACTTTTTGTATGTCCATTAAGACGTCGATAATATTGCAATAAACCTTTGGTAAGTTGGGGTTTATTTGGAGAACTTGGGGATGCTTGGGACAATTTATCTGGCGCCCATTTGACATCATTATTTATATTTGTGGACCGCACGACCATCTCCACTAGAAGTTAGCCGCGAGCAACTCGGACTGTCGTCGAATTGAAAGTTAGTCGATGTACGTCTACATAGGTTGTAAATATTACGTTGCAGGGGGTAAAATGAAATACTATCCTATCCCTTTTTATTATTCAAGAGAAAACATTGAAAACATTCTTTTATAAGTAAAATAGTTTATTATAAAAATATCATTTGAAATAATGAAAGCATATAAAAACAACAAATTCAACAATGATTTTACCAAGTCAAACAATACAAATTTGCAGTAAAACGTATATATACAGGGTGGTCCATAAGTAATTGTATATGATTGTACAGTAATATATTCACTTCAAAATAGCTTCAAATAAATTGATATTGAGAGAGATAGGTACAGGCAGTGATGGATTAACGCATAGGCCCGTGAGGCCCGGGCCTAGGGCGGCACGATTTGGGGGGCGGCAAAATTTTCAGAACGTTGAAATTTAAGAGCCGAAGAAATTTACCAAAAATTTATTTTTAAATTGGCTCTTTTTTTTTGAATTTATTAAAAATTTTCTATGGATAAATTAACTCCAATGTTAAAATGTCATATATAGTTAAAATAATACCCTTCTTGGTGTGCGTCATCGATTGTGACGTATATCCGGGTTTTCGGCATGTCGTTTATTTTATTTATTTTGACATAAAGCTAACCTTAAATTTGATAAATAAGATCATCAGGATTGTATTTAGCCAAATTCGAAAAGGCTATGCCATTAATAATTACCAGCTTCTTTTTCTAACTGAAAATACTTGAGAACTTTCAAAATGTTGATGTTTTTTCGTGTATTCATGCATATTTTTGTATTATTCATATAAATAAAACCATAAAATTAATATTCACTTTTCATAAATTATAATTGACCGTAAACATCAAAGTACAGACCTGTCAAGAACTGTCAGTGTGACAGTAGAAAAAGACGTAAGACTTATTGACGATACGAAAGTAACGCCTTCATAGTATTTTAAACTCTCGATTGATAGGTTGAGCTTGAGCGTAATCTAAACATCGACCAATCAAATTTTTGTCAGTCAAAGATTAGGGTTAACGTTTGTAATACATTTAAACGGTTCATTATTATGATATTTTGATTAGGATTAATCACAGACCTGCCTTTTTTCCATTTCTTCCTACGTAATGTGTTAGAAAGACATTAACAATCGATGACGCACACCAAGAAGGGTATTATTTCAACTATATCTGGAAATGTTATTGTCACTTTGACATCGATAAAAAAGGTGCATCCTTTTTTATCGCGATAAAAACTCCTCTTCGTCAATATCTAGTAAGCGGACGTCACTTTTAGACAATGACAATGTGTGGCAAGTTTGGTTAATAAAGATAATTATTGTTGTTGTTCATCCATATATTCTGTCGTTAATTTATTTTGCCAAAAAACACTCGAGCTTTTCTTTTATCGGATAAATTTCTCTTTAACTCAAAGTTTTGCCAATCACTAAATTTGCTCGAAAAACTGATATTAGATAAAATCGCTACACCTTTGGTGTCGCGATTTTATCATGTCAGTTTTTCTCGTAAAATTAGTGATTGGCAAAACTGTTTCGTTGATAAGAGAAATTTATCCGATAAAAAAAGCTCCTGTGTTTTTACTGTTGACTATAAAATACTTCATTTTTTATTGACTTTTCAATTTGAGGGTGCATTATTAATATTTTGATGGAATCAATTATAGTCTAATTATCGAATAACGTTATTAAAAAGAAACCATCGAATTGATAAGCTTCTTTGCGAATTACTAATGATTTTTCACTTTTGTATCTTTGATGAGATTACTCTTACATATATAAAGCATTTGAAATCACTTATTGGTTTTTAACTTCCCGGTTTTTCTTTGAAAATCGAATATTTAAAAAAAAATAGGGAAGTTATTGTTTTCACCTCGATTTTCAAAAATCTTGTTCTCATCGGATCTTCACGTTTCGAGGTCCTAGGAAGATATTCTGAGTAGTTTCAGCGTTGTAAACAAAATTTTTGTCGTACGATATCTCAAGAACGAATCAGCCGATTGAGACCCGTGACACGGTGTTCGAATAGGTGCACCAAGACTTAGATCTGATTAGTTTTTTGAGTCAATCGGTTGAGCGGTTTCAAAGAAATTCAAAAAATAAAAATTGAAAAATTTTTTTTTTCCGTTTTCTTGAAATAACTTTGAAACTTCTGAACCAATCGATTTTAAACTTCACATATGTTTTTTTGTGCTCAAAAACAGGTGACGAATGCCGTCAACCGGATCAAAATTGAAAAAATGCGTATTATTATTTGTGATGCTCTAGCTAGAGTTCAATAAAAAAAATTTGTATCATTTAATAATTAAATATTTGAATAAAAAATAGAGCACTCTCTAATGCTTCTCATTATGAGTCGTGTAAAAAATAAAAGCTATATTTTAATAGCAATTGTGTATCAAAATAAATAGAATTTTGTTGATCTAAAAGGGCGCCGTATCAGACAGGGCCTAGGGCGGCAATAAGCCTAATCCGCCACTGGGTACAGGGTATTAAAACATGGAATTTTAGCAGCATGACTGTTGAAATTTGGCTGACAGTAAATAGCAATCATATATTTCAAAGTTCTATGAACTTAAGGACCACCCTGTATATAAGAGCTTAAAAATTAAAATTTAAAAATTATTTTATTGTGATATATAAGATATATCAATTTAATGTTAATAAAATTTAAAAACTATTTATTATTTTATTCGACTAAGTCAATAAATGAAAACAGTTTTTAAATTGTGGATTACCACAAATAAAAAAGGCTACGCACCGGTATCTTTCCCCATAGGTCTTTTGAATAAGTCTTCAAGGTGGTGTGTAAATAGACAAAATCTTTTCACAACTATCAAGGAAATTCAGCAACCATAATCAATAGTACGTTCTATTCAACATCTAGATGGTCGTATTAATACATGTAGATTTAATAAAAATGCATCTTGGGGTAATTGGTTCTTATTGAAACACCTTGTATATTTGCCAACATTTATATTATAAGAATAGTACAATTTTCTCTTATATCACATGACGTTTGACGTATCACGTTTTTCTTTATTTTTTGTTACGCTCTGTATATGTTAAAATAATGTTTCGTACACTGAACATTAAGGCTTCCCAAACGATACGTTGTTTGCTATGATTGGTTGACTTCTAGTTGGAGGGGTGCTGCGTGGGGGCGCATGGGGGGTGTCTAGAATTTTTTTATTATCTCAAGTATATACTAGACGTTAATGCCTTTCAAACGATACGTCATTTGGAACATTCTGTCTATTCGTCAACTTTTAGGCAAGCCACACATCAAGGAAACTAGAAACGTGAAATGTGAAACGAGAAACATGAAACATGAAATATGAAATACGAAACAGAAAGTTTGTGCT
>CAJUYI010000532.1:108095-125798 GCA_910591695.1 Galerucella pusilla | reverse complement strand
TTGAAAGTCTTGAGTTAACAAAAACGCCTCGGACTTTTTCCCCTTTTAGATGACAAGTACTATAAAACAACTCAGATTCTAAATCTAGATGGATTCGACCAAGTGTCAGCTGCTAACGTGGACGTGGGAAGCATGAATTAGCTGTGGGTTCAATAAATTTCTGGTGCTGGTAACATAATAAATATGGCAGTCGTGAATTGAGTATTTCTTATAAATGTGCATTTTGCATTTCAAATACATAAATTACATCATCTTTATCAATAAATCATGTGCCATACCCATAAAAAAACAATTTCACAATAGGTTTCGACAAAATATTTTAACGGAAGCTATTCACTCAGTGCATTTGTGGGGAACATGCAAAATTGGATAAATTATCCACAAAGTCCGAACAAACTGGGCACGTACTGGAGTCATGAAGTCTCGAGAGTAATAGACGCTTGTTAGTGAACTTTATTAACTAAATGAGTCATTGTTGGTCGATACCGAAATTGGCAACATAGACGTACATACATACCTTAACAGAATAAGAAATAAAAATATTCGATATACAATTACATTGTACAAGATAGCCTTCTGTACAATTTCCAATAATTAATTTCTTTCACAAGCATCCGCCGCTGAGTTTTCAAAAGCGTGATAGCCTATTGGTTATTCATACGCCAAAGTGGGGACATGTAAATTTTACACCGCTCTCCAGCCGTTTATCACCTTGGGAATTAACCTTTTATAGTAGTATAATATATAATGTATTTTATATTTCCCAGGACCTCAGCGTTGATATAACCTATCCATGATCAATAGCTTTAATGCTGCACCTGCACACACTTTTGAAAATATAGAGCTGAGCTTTGGAAGAGCTTTTATCAAACCACCGATTCGTGATTAATTCCGTACAATTTTGTCAGCGCAACTAGTCATGACATCGAGAAGCGGTTTCAATTGAAAGACTCCAGGAATTAAGAATTTTTTTATCCTACACTATAAGGAAGTTGAAACTCACCAGCCTCACGGAGCCGAGAAAGTTACGTTTCCTACAGCTAGCTAAGGGAATAAATTTCACGTTTCCAGGATTGCCAGGATTAGTGATTTTAATACAGGTCCTCTGCGTGAGAAGAATCTTTGTGTGCAAATGCGATCTACGCAACTTTGTGTGCATATGCAATTCGTGCAGCTTTGTGCGCATATGCGATCTGCGCAACTTTGTGCGCATATGCGCACAAAGCTGGAACGCTACCGAAACGTTGAAGTAAAGAATTTAAAAATATTGTGGTTTAATTTCCCAAAAAATTTAAAAAAAAATAAATAAACATATTTTCTCTTTATATATAGTTTGTTCACGGAATTAATAGCCAGCTCGCTATTTTCTTATTAAATGAGCGGTCGATTTGAAATTTGGGTGATCTGTTTGGGTACATGGGATAAACATTACAGGTATTTAAACAGTCAAGACAAAGTGAATGAAAACCATACTTAAATAAAAGTAGTAGTAGTATTTAATGAAAGCTATGTTTCGTTCGAAAAAGCTTTGGAAGGTTACACATTTATTGGAAAACTTGTATGTTGGAAGTTATTTTCGAAACATAGCTTTCATTGATTACTACAACTTTTATTTAAGTATGGTTTTCATTTACTTTGTCTTGGCTGTTTAAATACCTGTAATGTTTATCCCATGTACCCAAACAGATCACTCAAATTTCAAATCGACCGCTCATTTAATAGGAAAATAGCGAGCTGGCTATTAATTCCGTGAACAAACTATATATAAAGAGAAAATATGTTTATTTTTTTTTTTTAATTTTTTGGTGATCCATCAGGTTATACTGAAAGTGGACATCAACTTCGTTAATTACCTCTTCAGATCATGAAATAAATCATTAATTACCTCTTCAGATCCCTCATTCTTTTAATATGATATTTATTAGCGTTACACCTAAGTCTAGCAATTCTTGTGAATTCAAGACTTTGTTGAAGATTTTCATGTTCACACTTTTCTTTTTGAAACTCATTTTCAAAGTTTTTCTTGAAAATTCAGAGCCTAATCTTTCATGGGTTTTGAATTATTCAAGAGAATGAAAAAGTCATAAAACAGCCTCACACGGCTCCATGGTGCATCTTAGTATAAAGGTAAGTTGATATCAATCGTCCTATTTTGAGCTCTAGTTCACACTTTATGGCTAATTATATGTTGTTCTGGGACACCCTGTATACAGACATCACAACAGTAGAAACATTTGCACATGTTCAAGTTTGCATTTATCGGACACCCTGTATATTAGAACATAGTTTTCATTTATGCACTGCACTGTTTGGAACCGGCGGTGTAGTAATGAACAGACTAGAGTTTTTCCCAACATCAAACCGCTATGGCGTTGGGAAAATAAACTATATTGTGTACATAGCTTTCATTACTCTCTACAACTTTTATTCAAGACATTTTTTCTAGTAATAATTGATATATGTGCCTGAGAGACAGTCTCCGAAATTTGTATAAATTCAATATTTTAGGTCAGCCACAACAACCCACTTAGTAATCTGATTGCTTTATGTTTTACAGAAAAAAGTTGACTTCAGGTATTCGCTGTGAGTCGACCGTTGGAGGGGATAGGCGAAACTATCCCAGCGCGCGCAGTGGTGAATTTCCGCAATTCGGACGGAGGATGATGTGGTATATTGTATGTAAATAAAGGGGAAAATGGGGCACGACAGTTGTTGTGTTGTTAATTGTAAAAATACAGGATGGAATAACAGTGATGTGAAATATTACAAGTTTCCTACTGCGCAACAAAAGTTGGTACAAAGGAAAAAATGGATTGCAGCTGTAAAAAGAGTAAAGTGAGTGTCTTAACCTCACTTAAAAATACAGTGTACACTGATACAGTATTCTATACGTCATGTTTTCTTCATCAATTTTATGTAGTTTGTTTATTTTTTCATAAATACATTTATTATAAATCATCAGATAGATCATCAAGAACTTTTGTGTGCAATCGATACACATTTAAAGAAGCAGCTCATGTCACTTGGAATGTCAAATGGAATAATCGATTTTTATTAATGATTTTATGCAACGTTTATCTCCGTTGATTCTAACCTACAAAGCTACACTTAACATAGAAAAATACATTTTAAAAACGATTTCTTACCCAGTCGCTTATAAAATACTGAACATTATGTCATTGGGCACTTATATTTTTAAATTATTTACATTGTAAAAGTTAAAAGGCTCCCTATCTTTATAATAATTGTTGCTTCCATAAGCTTTACGTGTAAATGCCTCCGACGTAACTTGCGTTTTTAAGCCGCGAGGGGGCGACAGTAGGTACGCACATAGCGAATAGTGAAGTAGAAAAATATACCTATTCGAAAATTAACATTCACATTGAGTAGTAGTTTTACTTCATATCGCTAGTGTTTTATTTTGAGTGAATTGTAGAATGGAAATATAATTTTTCATTTAATAACTAACATCCTGGGCACTGTCAACAATGGTATCAGAAAATTAAAACTACAAAAATGAGAAAAAAAAATTACTTTCAATATTAAAAGCTTTCGATAAACAGAAGTGAAGTCGGCAACACTGCCAGGATGCCACTGTGCAAGAAAAATACATATACGGATGCCAAACGATACCGTTCTTCGATATGTATACTGAAGGATGTCACAGTGTACGTCATATGTATAATAAATATATAAGTGCACTACTATAACGCCGCGTACGGAGAACCTGTGAACCTTGGTGTATAGGTTTATACAAAAAACGACCAAAGTGACGTCCTGCTGATTTCATCAGCAATAGATTCCCAAGCATTCACTGAACCATTTGCGATATGTTTGAGCTCGATGCACTGTGACGTCCGTATATCGGATGCCATAGTGCCGCGGACGCCACAGCTGCCGCGATTTTAACATGGGCGGATGCCACTTCACGCCGTGAATGTATATATATATATATATATATATATATATATATATAATCAACGAAGAGAAAATGGTCGAGTCGATATCTAATTCATTCAGTTCGCATCCTGAGACAGCTGTTTCGACCTTTAAGGTCTCATCAGTCAGGCTTTCGAACTGAATGAACCAAAAATCAACTCGACTCTCATGATCAAAGATCACGGCGATACACAGAGGTCATAAGTGTCGCCATCTACACAACGAAACTTAAAAATGGTCATCTTAGTATTCATTGGATGTTCTTCTTGTGATATTCTATTCTAGAGCGATACTGACGGACTCAATTTAATTTACTCAAATCTCATAGACCTAGACTTGGAACTAAAAAATAAAAGATATCATGATCATTCTGTAACTAATACTAGTCCAAACATCGACACAGAAACTGACATCAATCAATGAACCAACGGACAATTAAATACCACCTTTAAAATTGCTATTTACCAACACAAATTTATAAACATTTGATTTGTCATTTTCAATTTTGACATTAGTTTGGTGAAATAATCAAAATTTAGACGTGTTTTTAGGAAAGTATTCTGTATTTTTTTATATAATGGAGTTTTTAGATTTTATTTTTTAATCACAAGTTTTGTTCTGATGAAGTTGACGAAGTGCAACGAAAGCTCAACAAAATAAAGTGTGTACTTTAAAATAAGTATTTTTCTCTAAAAAAACCACTAAATATAATCACAGTTAGTATAACTAGAGATGAACAATACAATTTATATATATATATATATATATATATATATATATATATATAAAATCATAAAAAGATAGTTGAGTCGATATCTAATTTATTCAGTTCGCATCCTGAGACAGCTGTTTCGACCTCTTAGGTCTCATCAGTCAGGCTTTCGAACTGAGTAAACCAAAAATCAACTCGACTCTCATGATCAAAGTTTTATATATATATATAAATAGACTTTCCTAATTAAGTAACAAAGAAAATATAGTTGTATTTGCAGATGATACAGCCATCTCCTATAAAGCAGATGACTGGAACTCATTGAAAGCTACGGTTGAAAGGGAGTTTTCCACGATCAAATGTTGGCTGGATAAAAAACTATTAACGGTTAACATAGATAAGACACATTACATACCTTTTTGTTGTAACTCAGCTGGAATGCCTCCATTGGTAGTCAGGAATGGAACACCCTTCCACATCCTCCCCGAAAAAAAAATCAAATACTTAGGAATAATAATTGACATGCAGATGAAGTGGGATTTACATATAAAGTATACTGTCAACAAATTGAGGACCATTTAATATAAATTCAGGAAACTCAAGGAAATCCTACCACTGAAGCACTTGAAAACTTTATATTATTCCCTAGTAGAAAGTCATATTCGTTACGGAATAGCGGTGTGGGGGAGAACTCTGAATACTCACATACATTCTATCGAGGTTATGAAAAGGCGCTTCCTCAAATTGATATTTTCCTAAAATATCAGATGCTCCTCCGATATTCTGTACACAGAAACTCAAATACTAGACTATGCACAAGTATAAAATATCATACAAACAAGCATATAGCATTGCCTCCCCTTCATTGATAAAACACTCGCCAAAAAGATCATTACGTTACTCCCTGATGGATAGGGTCGCTGCTCAGAGATCATATTCTTATTTTGCTCCCAAACTCTATAATACTATTCCTGAAACAATAAAATCAATGAAAAACATTAACCACTTTTAAAAAGAACTGAAAAAGCACATACTCCAGAGTAAGAGAAGTGAACTTCAGCGAATGTTCTACTAGATATATTATGGGATCTCTAGATCATACAAAAAAAATTACGTACCTTTGCTATATCGTTGGCTTGATGTCTCGAGATTTCTTATGTCGAATTGTACTTGTGCTTATATTTTGATATTTTTGTTTGTTTGATATCGAAACGGGTATTCGCTGTTCGAGTCTATGTATGTAAGTGTATATTTTTGAATGTTTATGTGTATACTTTGGCAAGTTTATCTGAAACCGTGAAAGGAATGCAGTCGAAAACATCCGATATTGCCACATTTAAATATGAAAAAACTGAAGTGCTTACTATGTAGTGATAATAATTAGAGGTCTTTTTATTATCAACAATATTAAAAATATGATTAAACGTTAATTTTATAATGTACTTGTTTCCTTGGATTTATTCTATTAACATTATTTTTTCAATTTATGAATATTTAAAGATGAACACTTTTCCAAATTTTGTTATGGGCTTTTTGAAGCTCTGGCAGCGTTGTACGAAAACCATAATGACCACACCCTCTAATTACATAATTGGTGATTTGTATCGACCAGCTGACTTCTTATTGGCAAGCGCGTGCCTGAGATCTTCCCTCTCACTTTGTCAGTTGACTGATATTGATTTATCCAGTGGCGTTATACCTTTGTATTTTCAGTTTTACTTGGTAAAATAGGTACCGTACGCCATTTGTACGTTTGACAGATAGGCGCCATGTTTTTCCTCGCCTCTTAGCGATCCCGTATAGCTTCAGATAAACTTGCCAAACTATATTTGGATGAGAATGTGTAGTGCAATTTATATTTAGATAGGTCAATTAGTGATATAAGTTTTTAATATCAATTTGTTATAGGCAATTTTATTCAATTGCTCCTCGGAACAAGTGTTTCACACTTATCGAGTATTCATTTATTCACAGCTGAACTTATATGTTTTACTTTATATTTTTTACTTTGTATTTGTACTATGCAGATGTGAATGAATATTATTATTATCATATTATTATTATTATTATTATTATTATTATTATTATTATTATTATATTAGAATAGATGAACCTCTCAATAAAGGATATCTATCTATCTATCTGAAGGGCAAAAAAAAATTCCCCATAGCTGTCCGCTATTGAGAGGTTTAACTGTATTACAAAACCCTGACTCACGCACTTTTGATCGATTCTTAAGTTGAAATATCGGTTTGTTATTCTCCATTTTCTCACTATAATGAATATATTATTATCACTTGTAATGTGAAAATGAGTATCTTCTATATAATTCTTCTGGTATATTAGTTATATAATTTTTGTTAATTTCCTTGGGGAATTAAACTGCAACATTTTCCATCATTTCATTTCAACGATTCGGTAGCGTTCCAGCTACTCATACTACTACTTATATATTTTTGATATACGAACTAGTAAATAGTGGGGAATGCGGCAAAGCGAAATAGAACTTACCCCTTTCTCGGAAATTTTCATTTCCATTATCAGGGAAACCAAAAAATTATATTGTATAGTTGACAATTTGTAGAAATTTGAATGATTCTACTCACAGCTTTGATGAAAATCATTACTTAGATGTACAAAAAATACATTGAATGACATGAAGTTTACAATTGATATAATGTATTGAGACTCTTGAAATGGAAAATTTTACTTGTTTTATCAACACTCCTGGGTTCCATATACACCTATCTATACAGTGTGACCCATTTTGTTTGGAAGCACCCTTTTAAAACCCGTATTTCCCAACCAATTTTGATTCAAATTTTTTTCTTGGATTCAGTATCAAAAACAGTATTTTGACACAAATTGTCATAGCTCACTTACTATTTCAAAGGACCTCTATGTTGATTTTCCTTTGCCAAAAAAGTCGAAATTACATTAGACTTTTTGCTTTCCTTAAATATAACTATACCACTGGATTCAAAATCATCATAAATGTGAACTACTGGAATTTTATGGAATATTTCCATCAACGACAAAGTTATTACAAAATGGATCTGTGGAAAGGTGTTTTTAATCAAGTGTTCACATAGGATTTGGGAAAATTACAAAAATGGTAACGTTTTTAAAAAAATAGGTCACACTGTAGAATCCGTTACCAACTGGAAAGTGGCACAGTTCAAGTGGAAGTAATCTAAAAAATTTGAAGAGTTTTCAATCACGTGAATGATAATATTCATATTTTGGAAGATTCAATTTATTGTTTCAATCACTAACTATGTGTCATTTAATGTATTTTTTTACATCTTAGTAACCATTCTCATCAAAGCTGTGAGTATAATCATTAAAATTTTCACAAAGTGTCAATTATACCATGGTATTTTTGTAGATCCCCTAATGATGGAGATAAAAACTTCCGAAAGCTGGGAAAAGAGTTTGCTGCATTCCTCACTATTCACTAGTTCGTTTCTTACTAGTCAGCAACGACTACCCTTTTTTCTTATATTATATAATAATAATTTATGAATAATTTATTCAATAGTGATAATAATATTCTTGAATTCTCCGTAATGTCGGATAAAGCCTAGAATTTTTTGAAAACTCAATAATTTTTGATAACGGTAGCTGGAACGCCACCGAAACGTTGAAATGAAAGTGTAAGAAATATTGTGGTGAAAATAATCCTACTCACATATTCACTTGATATTCATTATTAATTTTATCATTCATAGCTACTACTGTCATCATGTCTACCAATTGAGATAGAAAGCATGAAATTGAATTTGTGCGGCAGTTGTTTGAACTATGAATTCGCATGAAATATTTTTATCAGCTTCTATTCTCACATGATATGGTATTTCCTTTTTTGTGTTTCGTAGCACAGTGAGCAAGGGCGCCGCATAATGTTGTTTTCGATCTGTTCATGCCAGTTTCGAGACTCAAGTGGTGCATTTTTTTAATATTTTTTTTTCAAATCAAATTTCTTGTTCGTAGAAAAAATAGTGTATGCAAGTTTCATGTAATGGTTATTGGCATATGGCATTGTAAATTATTGATTGAGATTCCAACATGACGTCACACGCTGTCGGCTACATGCGCAAGAACATACCGTGAGTGTATCGTGGGTTGGTTGCGGCCATTGCTTAATGGAAGCAATTTTCCCTTGATCTACTGCCACTACTTCGTTACTCACAATATGACCGAGATAGTTAACTCGGTTTTGGAATAACTGACATTTCTTTGGGTTTAACATAAGCTGAGCAGCTTGAAGTCATTTAAATACGTCTTGCAAATTCTTCAGGTGCTCCTCGAATATCTTCCCTAATACTACGATGTCGTCTAAAGAGACCAGGCAAGTTTTCCAAGATAACCCTCTCAATACATTTTCCATGATAACCCTCTCAATAAATTTTCCATAAGTCTCTCAAATGTCGCGGGCGCATTACAGAGCCCGAAGGGCATGACGTTGAACTGCTATAATCCGGATCCGGTGGTGAAAGCAGTTTCTCTTTGTGTTTTGGGTCCATTTTTACTTGCCAATAACCAGACTTCAGATCCAAGGTGGGGAACATTTTACTGCCAGCCAAAGTGTCTAGCGTATCGTCGATCCGAGGCAGAGGATAGCTGTGTTTTTTTTGTGACGTTATTCAGCTGGCGATAGTCCACGCAGAATCTGGTAGCTCCATCCTTTTTTTTGACGAGCACTACTGGAGACACCCATGGACCAGTACTTTTTCTTCCTCCATCTCTTGAATTATTCTTTCAGCTGCCTCTCTCTTCGCTTGAGGTAACCTTCGAGCGGATTGCTTGATTGGCTTGGCATTACCAGTATCGATTTTGTGTATGACGGCTGATGTTCTACCAGTCTTCCCTCCTTTTGGTACGAGTAGGTCTCGATACTGCTAGAGGAATTCTCTCATTTTCTTTTTCTCAGCTCGATTCAAGGATTGGCCAGATTAAAATTGTCGGTTGTCGTTGTTTGACGAACTATAGACGTCATCGATTTACAGCAACCAATTCTGGTTTCCATCTTGAGGTTAATTGGGTAATCGTTCACGCTTATAGCACTTACTGGGATCTCCTTCGCTGACGTAACCAGTCCTTTTCCAATAAGCACTCCTTTACCTACCTCTTCGAAATGGAAAAAAAGGCAGGTCTGTGATAAATACTAATCAAAACATCACAATAATGAACCGTTTGAATATTTTACAAACGTTAACGCTAATCTTTGACTTACAAAAATTTGATTGGTTGATGTTTAGATTACGCTCAAGCTCAACCTATCAATCGAGAGTTTAAAATACTATGAAGGCGTTACTTTCGTAGCGGCAATAAGTCTTACGACTTTTTCTACTGTCACACTGACAGTTCTTGACAGGTCTGTACTTTGTTGTTTACGGTCAATTATTATTTATTTGAAGTGAATATTAATCCCATTGTTATATTTATCCAAATAATACAAAAATTTGCCTAGATACACGAAAAAAGACCAGCATTTCGAAAGTTCTGAAGTATTTTCAGTGAGAAAAAGATGCTGGTAATTATTGATTTCATAGGGTTTTCGGCATGTCGTTTATTTCATTTGATATTTTGACATATAGCTAACCTTAAATTTGATTTATTAAATCACCAGGATCGTATTCAGCCAAATTTGAAAAAGCTATGAAATCAATAATTACCAGCATCTTTTTCTAACTGAAAATATTTCAGAACTTTCAAAATGGTGATGTTTATATATAGGCATAATATAGGCATATTTATGTAATATTTGCATAAATATAACAATAAGATTAATATTCACTCCAAATAAATAATAATTGACCGTAAGAAACAAACACACACCTGACAAGAACTGTCAGTGTGACAGTAGAAAAAGACGTAAGACAGATTGCCGCTACGAAAGTAACGCCTTCATAGTATTTTGAGCTCCCGATTGATAGGTTGCGCTGGCGCGTAATCTAAATATAAACCAATCAAATTTTTGTAAGTTAAAGATGAGGGTTAACGTTTGTAAAATATTCAAACGGTTCATTATTGTGATATTTTGATTAGGATTAATCACAGTCCTGACTTTTTTTCCATTTCTTCCTACGTAATGTGATAGAAGGAGATTAACAATCGATGACGCACACCAAGAAGGGTATTATTTCAACCATATCATGGTTTTGCTTCTTGCAGGGAGAACGGTATCTTCCTGTATAGCTGCCAACACCGTTCTGCTCTCATATGGCTGGAGAAACACCTCTTCGGAACCCACCCACCCAACTATGTAAACTCATTACGTCCATTCCCAGAATCACCTCTTCTTCGATGTCAGCTACGATTACCGTATGCGTGAATTTTTCTTCACCAATTCCCCATTGGATTTGCGTCACTCCATGAACATTGGCACTCTTCCCTGTTGCGGTCCGGAGTCGCAGCCTCGTTGGCAGAAGCTTCTTAGATTTCATTATCTCTGGCCGTATAATGGTGTTCTAGTTGCTCCAGTATCCACCAGCAGAGTATATTTCCTGCCATCCAATTCGCCATCCACATATACACTGTTATCACGGCATCTGAGAGAGGCTATCAGTATGAGAGGGTATTTGAAACGATCCTGGGTCGGTGCTGCCCTCTAGTGGCCGACCCATTCTAGTTTTCCTGGGACTGAGGTTCTTGGTTTGCCGGAGTCCTAGGGCGTTTACACGAGCTGCGTACATGCCCTAGCTCGCCACAATTCAGGCATCTAATCTTCCTCGGCTCTTGATCTACCATGCTTTTTATTAAGTTGACTAACTGGTCAAATCTATCTTCGTCACCCTCTTCTTGAACGGTCCCAACTTTGTTATATCCTGACGCCTTCGTGGCTGCTTCATATTCAAGAGCAGCAGTCAATGCATCGACCAATGCTAAACGAAGCGTCATCTGCATATCAGGCCTGAATTAATCATGTTTTCTGGTGCTGATGGATAAGCAAATCGGACTAGTCGGGCGGTATCCACTTGAAGGGTTTCGTCACGTCTTTGCGTTCGATTATTCATCTGGGATTGGTACAAGTGTTCGAGATGTTCGAGACCATATCGCATGTCCAACCTCTTCCTCGATTGCTCGAAGTCATTTGTTTCTTCAAGAGGTATCGTCTGAAGCACATCTAAGGCATCTCCCCGGAGCGCGATGGTCAAGTTCACTGCCTTCTCTCTGTCTGATCAATTATTTGCTCTAGCAGCTGCTTCAAACTGTTCAACATAGTAGGTCCACGACATCTTTCCGTCGAACGTTGGAGCCTTGACCCGAGCAAAACTGCCAATATCTTCTATCTTGGGGAGTGTTTCTGGCTTGCAGAGTTTTATTTGCTCGATCTTCTTTTCTTCTGCTGGCATGTCTTGTGTTCCTGAATTCGCCATTTTTCTCTCAAACTCCTGGATTTTCTCTTCCATTGTTGTAATTTTATCCTTAATATCTGATTTCAGAGACGAAATTTTATGTTCGACTTCATTTTCGACAGCGGTAATGTCATTTTTCGTTGACAAGATATCGGCAGAAATATCGTTCTTTATAGCAGAAATATCATTCTTCATGATCGAAAATGGTCCATGGAGGAAATGTTAGCAGAAATGTTCCCGTCCATAGAGGAAATGTTAGCAGAAATCGACGAGATTAGGGTGGAGGACTCGTCATTGAATAAGAATGTTTCTGGATCCAAGTCTTCACTTTCCACTGCAATTTTCAGTCTTTCAACTAATTCATTCTTCTTCACGGACGTTTCCAACTCCCGATTTTCTAATTCTGCTTTTAGCTCCGTCACTTTCAGGTCCCATAGTCTCTCAGCCATTTTTACGTAATTATTTATTCATATTACCTCACATCTGACACCAATGTAATGTTTTCCTCATTTATTTGAACTGTTCTCACCATGGGATAAAATTATACGCTTACTATGGCTAATAACCATTGATTTATCGAAGAAACACTTACACACTACAATAAACTTAATTTAAATACACACTACTTAATGTCTACTAATTTATCTACACTCGGTATAATAATTGTCCTAATTTATCTCCAACACTATTCATATTTACTATCTGTTCAATCACTGTATACTGAAACTGTTTACCGGTTCACTGTATACTGAACAACTCCTCCACTCACTCGAAAACCCGCGTATATATAGTCCTTTGCAACTCTAGACCTTCTTGAATTTACGAATTAGAACATTCACGGATAAATCATTGTATTGCTTCGTAGGGACCTTCTGGAAGGCGCATTCGCCAAAATTTATAGTTCGTGACAGGACCGGCTTCTGAATCACTGAGTTCGTAACAGTATCAAAAAAACCATCTTCATAAGTATGAATATATTCAGGATTGTACATATTGTCAAAAGAGACGGAAGAAAATTGATTACCCACAATATTACTCTATGGAATGTTATTAAAATAAGCTCTATCTCCATACTCAGCATTTTTCCTGCATTGTACTCTGAATTCACCTCAATTCACACTTAACCTAAACTGACAAGTTATAGTATTTCATGAAATGTATTATCCACAACAATGTTCTTCCCATTACCTGCAGCAATAATATAATAAAGTATATGAAATAAAAGTACTTGAAAGGTCTTTCTGAATTTTCAACAAAACCTTACTTTTAAATGTCCTATTCCGACTATTCAAAGCTTTAACGACGCGTTTGTTTTAATGAGGAAGAAACGTCTCTAATATACCCTAATTGTACTTTCTTTGAGAATTCTTGAGTAGATAGTAGATATTTTTATTCCCCATATTCGCTTGCCTCGGAGAAATAACCTCATTTCCAAGAACATTTTTATCCAGGAAATAGGGAATAATCATTAGCCCTAGGGGTAGTAATATCAAAAATTGTTACTCCATTATTATTGTAATGGAAAACTTTGTTCAGCATTTAATAGCGTTAGTTATAGATTAGAGACTACTTTTTATTCTTTTTAGGTTCAATTTCAAAAAATGACATCACTTCATTTCAGTTCTCGAATGAAACCATGGAAACAGTAGAAAACTCTCCAGGGGTGCAATTATCTAATGATGAGTTCGAATGTGAAAATAACTTATGCTTTACAGAGCAACACGCAAATTTGCGAAATAAGTGGAGCTAGTGATATCAACTCTCGCAAAAAAACATTTCAAACCGGAAAAGTACATTTAACAAATTTGACGTATTAAATCGTGAATAAGACAAATCTAGATCTACCCGCGTTGGCAAGTCTAAAAGAGACTGAAATATTTAATGTTAAATTCCAATTTCATCAAAAAGATAATCCCATTGAAAATATGTCTAATCAAATTTTTATAGGATCATTTATAGGTCATTTCAGCAAAGCCAACTACAGTGCAGAAGATATACAAATGAAATCATTCCAAAGAAGAATTGAAATCGAATAAAACAAAACAAAAGGATTTAATTTTTTTTTCTCTAAGTTTTTGGCACTGGCACTGACTTGATGGAAATGTCAATATCCAGTTTCGATGAAAAAATGTGCATTTGTAATATCCCTTGCTCTTGAATTATTGAAAGAGTTTTTTTGAGTACATGAACCCATGAACGGGACAAATTTATCGTAATTCATTCAAGCACGTGCGAAATGCGGTAGGAAAATTTTAGACTAGAATAAATGAATACTGTCTGTGTGTAACGCGAGTTTTGACATTGACAGTGCTGAGTAAGCATAGCGTAAATAATAACCGCTGTTTCTGATGCCAGTAGTTGAATGTCATGAAGGTCATGAAGTCAACAATTTGTCTGAACGCAAGTGCTTAATTAGCAGTTGGATATCATACACTTTTTGATGTCAATAATAATTTTATTGGTGCCCCACCTATAATTGGTGTACCTAATTGCTTAATTTCAACCCCTTAGCCGAGTGGGTTGAGATCATGATGTAACAAATATTGATGAAATGTGGGGAATAAAAAAAAAATGAACGTTTTTCAGTACCTTGCTTTGTTTTTCCATCAGTTTTTTCAATTTTCTTTGTCAACAAACTTACTGTTAGTAAGCGTGAAGTTCAAATAGTATATGTGAAAACAGCAAAGATAAATTCGGTTAGTGTGCCAATTATAGGGAGAAAAGTCAAAACCTACCACTTCATTGAAAAAATACAAGGCTTAATTTATGGGAAATACCGATTCAATACTGGCAAAAATAATATGTATATATGTATGTTTATTGGGGTGATATCCACTAAGACCTGAAATATCTATCAAGCTCCCTCACTTCTACTCAGCTACTGAGAAGTATTAGAGACTAGTAGTCCTATGTCCAGGAGGAATTTCAGGATATCTGCAGGTTTAAGCTAGTGAATGTCCCTCTTATATTCAATAATCTTATGGGTGCTGTGCTGTGCTGTGGAACTCCGAATTGCTGTGCAACTTGAAATTATGTGGATGAAGATTTCTTCTTCAATTCCACAGAATCTAAATTCTACTTTCTCCACTATTTCAAGTTTATTCAGGTGCCCGACAATGTCCCGTTAGGATCCTTGATGAAATTCTTAGTCCAGTATCACATTGAGCAGCGGGTTTTAGTAACCCAACAAAATATTCGATTTTTCAAGCCCTAATAGATCTATCCAATAGTCAGATCTCTTTTTCCCGCTTTGCATATTTTTTCCAATATTACATTGAAGATGATACCGCGAAAGAGTTCCGGCCCCCAAGAAAGAGTTATAGTCCCCCTCCTTTGTAGTTCTCCTGCTATTCCATTCCCTTCCATTCCGGTAGTCCATTAGGAGTGCACAGTGGGGTGACTATACTGCTCTTGCCCAATTTATTGAGTTTGCCAAGGCATTCCCACACCATTTTGGAACTGATAACACAAAAACTCAGTGTTTTGATTACTGCTTGACCTTTAGTCATTATGGAAATATTTCGCAATTCATATCTTCTTCCAATATTGAACTAGACACACTTCCTTAGGACATGTATTTCCGCTTGAAAGATACTTGGGGTTTTTCTCATGCTCTAAGAATTATGCTTGGTTCCTGGCCAGTACACTCTTATTCCAGTAACATAGAGCAATGGTCTAGACTATTCACTTAAACCATCATTTCCAAATTCAGGAGCATCCTCAATTTCCTTTAATAATTGTAACGGGACTTCTCATTTTTATGTAACCGAAGACGCCGCGAATTCGATGAATTACTCAAACCTTTCGAGATGTTCTACTTCTACAAAACGTACAGCTCGCATATTTCCGAAATAATCACTATATAACAATAAAAAGTCTGCAAAATCAATCAATATGACAACTGCGGAATGAGTTTTTCCAAAAATACTCAGGCAGTCCGAGTAAGCTGTATTTCCAACCATTCTTGGGTATTACCCAGCTCGTGGTGAAACGCAATTTGCATTTAGGAATTCCTGAATCTGACTTGGATATTACATAAATTCAGGAAATGGTCGGTGAGATCGGTCATTAGGCCCGTCAGGTTTCCGAAGTATGGACACTTTCGGTGCCAAAGAAGATGTGTTTGATAACTTTTCTGCTGTTACCACTAGCAATAATATCGTAGATTGTAGATTAATAAAGAGCTATCAATGATAATGACCATTGATGAGAAGATCTGTCTGCAATTATTTTTGCCATAGACATCATTTAAGTTCCATTTCGTGTCACCATATTGTGTATCAGGTGCTTGAGGCTCCGCTCAATTCAACTGCCCACGTATTTTTGTTCACTTCAATATTATCCTATTTTATCCTCCAAGCTCACTCAGTCACTTAGAAATAAAGAGTTATCTCAAGCATGCAATACGTGGAGACGTGAAGGACCCAAAAGATCTTCAACAGTACCGAATTGATTCCAAATAAAGAAATATCTAGGAGATAGGATAGGATATTAATTATTTTTGAACTTTAGATGAACGATTTCGTGACTGTCGTCTTTTGTGAAAATTCTCATTAATAAGTAGATTACCTTCGTCTGATCATAGCCCTGTTAGTTCAAAACTTTATCCGCATTATCTTGTTATTTATCTTTTATTTGTTGGAGTTTTTAGCTGTGGGCCCTTCCAGCGTCGGCTTACGAAAGTTTGTTCGAATCCCATGTTCAAATTCTAACTAGGATGACAATTCAAAAATTGAGAATTAATTAGACTTTGGTACTACTTAGCGGTTTTGAAGTTAAATCCTGGATAACAGAGAAATTTTCTCAGTATAATAATTAAATATGTTGGATTTGAAAGGGAATTAGTAGTGACATCGCTATAAAATAATGAGGAAAATTTTCAGAAGTGATAATTAATTTGAGCAAAGGGCAGCCAAGAGACAAGAAGTGATTTCAATTAAACTTGGAAAAAGCAATTATTCATCTCACAGCCGTCTTAAACTCTCCTCTGTTATTGAGTTATGATTTATGTTTCCTTATTTTTTTGGAATACGATGTATTTACATTCACAAAACCGGATCATGTCCCCAACAGGACTATAAATTGACATAATGTATTAAAAGCATGTGAACGTTTCAAGTATCGACGTAAGCTTACAAATCTACCCAGACAAAATTTTATTAGTATGGTTAACAAGTTCAAAAACGAATTAATACTGCATAAAGCTTTTTGGAATATGAAATTTCCAATACAAAATTTGCAGCTCCTGAAACGTCTATTATCCATAATTCAAATTCAACGACAAAGTTGGGTCTCCGATAGTGACTTTGTTAATAATATAGTGAGTGAGGTAACTGCTTTCGAAATGTCTT
Source organism: Galerucella pusilla (assembly GCA_910591695.1). NCBI lineage: Eukaryota > Metazoa > Arthropoda > Insecta > Coleoptera > Chrysomelidae > Galerucella > Galerucella pusilla. The sequence continues at coordinate 108,435 of CAJUYI010000532.1, read as the reverse complement.
ATTAAAGCGCAAGTCTAGATGTTCTAGACGAGTACTATAATGACAGGTCATGGTCGTGTATCGTACATTGTCATATTTGTTCAAACGTGTCGTTCTACCAAGAACAACGCTGCGTTTTGTATTCAATTGCAGTGGTTCCATACACACAAATAAAACCATTGAGGTGTGATTTTAGTTTAGACTGTATTTCATAGGCATTTAACATTAGCATTAAAGAACAATAAGTAGATATACATATAAAAAACTGAAACTGGTTATTTGCCGACAATCAGAAATTCAGAAAATTGAGTGGAGCGACGATACATGCCTTTCGCTGGTTGATTGTCGACTGCAGGCGGGG
>CAJUYI010000532.1:61371-108085 GCA_910591695.1 Galerucella pusilla | reverse complement strand
AGAGGAGCTAGCGGCGTAGATAAAGGGCGATTCACAAGAACGCGACAATATTTCATCCTCTGTTTTAGTAAAATACTATATTAAGTATTGTCAAAAACGTTTCGTTAGTCACGAGTGTCTTATGAAACGAGTGATTGAGGATGTTTTTGACTCTAGGTGCTTACTTCACTTTTTCTACGCTCACAGAAAAAACAAAACATAATTATATGCTGATGACAGACAATGACTGACGTGTCATTGGAAAATCAAATGACACAGAACTACAAAATTATCATGGAATATTAAATATAAATAACAGAAGATACACTTTATTTAACGTTCAGGAAACAAAGCAGGATAGAAAAGATGTGACTTTTCGCATTTCGAACACTAAAATTCAAAGTGACGTTTTGCGAATGTAAAACAGGTGTTTCAGTTGCGGCTTTAGTGACGGAAGTAGAAAAATTTAGTTTCAATGATTTATTCCAGATTTCCTATCTGTATGTGGGTGTTAGCAAAGACCAATTCGTATTCTCTCGCATAGCTTTTGATTTAGCTGCTCAGTGATGCAAAAACTTGACGTGGAAACAAAAATATTAAATTTGACAGTTTGTCATCCCGTGCGTATTTTGTGATACCTAGTTTCCGTGTAAAATGGAAGAAACCTAACGAAATGTGCTAAAGCAACCAGTACATTGGTGCCTACGAAGTCTTCTGCTCGGTGTAACAAGGAATACCAGCTCTTTAACGAGTAGAAAAAACCTCTCCCATAAGTTGGAAAATGGTATAAGTGAGAATATCCCTTTGGCGTACTCAATATTAGATGCTCAAGTCTCTGATGATGGCAGAAGAAGAAGCTGATTCTTTAAAATATGCAAAACTGACGGCATTCTTGGAAAGTCCGGGAAATAGCTTATCACAACATAGTATAAAATAAAACAATGAATGACTAGTTTACCAAGTTTTGATAACCTGTATCAGAAAAAAACTACCCATCAGAAGATTTTCAGCGCTTATATTCTTGTTGTTGGGAACTGAGTACGACATTCTAAGAAACTGTTAGGATTGTCTATGCCCTGGTAAATGGATTTGTGAACAAGCCACTTTCCTTCAGCTCTTTATGTTTTTGAAGGCTCTGTTACATGCATAGATGTTGATTGAGTTTGAAGCCCTGTGTGAAAACAAGTTCCCAGATTGTTTTCGCTAAAACTGCTTTGTTCCTTCGATCTGTTCTGGCCGTGATTTCCAAAAGAGTCTTCGGATTACTAAAGTCTCAAACTTATTTCCATAGGTATGCTTTGTCTTTCCTAATTATGAAGTGAAGTGAAGATATCAGGATTTATTCCGCAGGACGATCAATTTCTACGACTGGAATGGCCTCTGCCTCTCTGGTTAGCTCTATCATATATTTCATTTGCTTGTTCACCTGCATGTCATAGTATCCACAGCGAAGAGGATGTGCTATTACCTTTCGACCTATCAAGTTTGCCTAGGAATTTTCGAACCAATCTTATGCAATATGAGCTCAACAATTGCAATATTCTACCCACAATAGCTTTTCTCTGAATTCATTTGTGCACATATTTTTATTGAGGTATTTCCCGCCTAAAATATGCTGGGTGTATTTTCCATTGGCATAGCAAGACTGGGCCCGTAATTTCCAGTCCCAGTTCCTTCCACTGTTTTTAATCCATCAGTATACCACCAGAGGATATGCGGAGAGAATGCTTGGTGAATTTCTGAAGCTCAGTCTATGCCTGAACTTCTTAACAAAACTGCATTATTCACAATGTTATTCCGAGGGCTATTTCCTGTGACTGGAAAAATCCGTATTAATGATCTTTTTTTTGTTATACTTCCTTACTTTTTGTTTATTTGGTAAGCGTAGCGCTCGTGCAGCTAATAGTCTCCCTTGTGACAAGTCATACTATATTTCACCTTTTTTAATCTAATATAAACCGGTAGAAATTATATCACACTCCAGGTATGAATGCTTATCATGAATATTTGTTTAGAGTTAATATTCGATACGTTCAGAGAATTATTTGTGGAATGGGAACCAATTGGGTTGGTTCAATACCAATTTTTCCAACCTCACATATGCGGGATAATATTGGTGTATTCGCTTTATGAATGTAAGAAATATTAAAACAAGATATATTAGAACGGGAATACGCTATTTGATCCTTTGGAAGTATAATTGAGGGGTAACCATTATATTTAATTTCACGTTCATAAGACGCCAATCGATTTCGTTATCAATTTTGCAATAATAATACTTGAAATCATCGAACTCCCAGGTCATTGGAGATATACGGGCAGCAGAAAAGTTCACAATACTGCACATCGTAAGTTCTGAAAAAATCCAACTAAGTACTAAGTACTTAGCTCCAGGCAGACTGACATGGATCCTCAATTTGAATATATAAAGACCATCATATAAACATCAACCTTCCCAACATTTCCAGCTAAAAATATGAAGATAGAGCTCACACACTTATGCTTCGAATTGGACACACTTCACACTTCTTGCATCTAACGTATGTATTATGGGGTGGCATCCACTGAGACCTGAAAGATCTATTGTTTTCCCTCACTTCCACTCAGTTTTCGAGGAGAGTCTCATGGACAAGTAGCTCATTTAGTCTATTTCCCGGAGGAATTTTAGGATATTTGCAGGCTTCAGTTTAAGTAAAAGTTCCTTTTCTATCCAGGAATCCCCCAGGTCCTATGCTCCAGGATTCTAAGTTGCTGTGCAATTCGAAAGTATAAGGATGGAGGTTTTTACTTTCACGCTACAAAATCTATATTCTTCTTCCTCTACCATTTCGAGCTTTTTCAGGTGCCCATTCAGGCGACAATGTTCCGTTAGGATTTCTGTTAAGAATCTCAACACAGTTTTACTTTGACTCATGCATTTATTTGATCTCAACAGTTTGTTTTCACCAAGAATAATCTTTGATTGTCTTGTCTTCGCCACACTATATATTTCCAATGGTCCCTTTTTTAGGCATCACCTATTTCTTCCAATATTACATTGAAGCTGATTCCGCAAGAGGGTTCAGGTCCCCAAAAGGGTATTTCAGTTCCCCTTCTTGCTAGTCGATCTGCTATTTTTATACCAGTGTATCCTGGAATCGCATTAAGGTGATATTATTCTCCTCCAGGTCATTGAGTTTGCCTCGGCCTTCCTACACCCCACACCATTTTGGAGCTGATTACACAAGAGCTCAGTTTTTCAATGGCAGCTTGACTATTCGACATTATGATAATACTTTGCCCTCTGTATCCTCTTTCAATAGAACTAGGCGCAAAGACAATAATATTTGGATCCCATTCGTTTTTGTAGCTTAGCTTCGTAACGAATTTCTTTGAAAAGTTACCTATACTTTTCCATCATACCGTCTTCTGGAATGTCAAAATAAGTAATAGCTTCCAAGGAACTCCAGTATTCCTAACCAGCAATAAACCGTCACAAAAGCCGGTTCGTTCTGAATAAAAACTGCACGAAGTGAAATCACGTGAGTATTGTATGTCATAGAAGTGGGTGTGGTTAAACAGTGCATAACACTCCAATGCGAGGCGTCCAATACGCTACCGACTTAGATCCCAGATATCGGGGCTAGTACTAGAGTGTCACCAAGTTTCAGCTAACGCCTCGGCAAATAACAATATTATCCTGATATGGGTTAAAGGGCACGACAAGAGTGGAGGTAATCGCATTGCCGATTCTTCAGCCAGGAGAGCGGCTGGACTCAAAATTCTAGGACCCAGTGACACCTACGGCCTGACGACTTCGACAATTGCGTAACTAGTCAAACTTCACATCCCTCAAGAGATGTGATGGAACCAAAGGATGCAGGATCACCCTCGGCAACTCTAGGAAGCTGGCGTCAGTGAAATATTTTGCGATGACCAGGAAAAACCTACGTTTAACAGAAGGATTTCTGACTGCACTGCGAACTAAGGAATAATCTCCATACTATTGGGCTAGTGTACACACCTCTATGCAGGATGTGTGAACAGGAAGATGAAACTGTCAGGCATGTCATGCCAGTATCCGGAGCTGTCGTCAATAAGAGATTGTGTGTTCGGTTAGTCTTGGCCTACACTTGACGATATAAAGGAGATGTTTTGTTCACCTTCCTGGGAAGGAGAGGATGGGCGATGACCCAGGAGGACAACTCCTCGGCAGGATGTACAATGGGTCTCACATGTAGCCTAAGTGCTGGGAGCCCACACTCACCCTCCCTACTTCACAGATACAGATAGATTTTAGATCTGACGTGGTCTTTGTCTACATATGTTTGTCTTGGGATCGTCCAGAATATTATTATAATATTCATTATTCCAATGATCTTGTAGTAACCATGCTGAGGAAATAGATTATCGCCGTCCATTGTTCTATCGATATTCTGACCGAATAGGGCCCAATAGCAAAATGGTGTTTCGTTATGGAGTAAGGTATATGTGCAAAATGTCTCCGATTTTATTACAGGAGTCCTTTGAGTTTTCAAATTGTCCATCAAAAAGTCCATTTCTGATAAAACTGTGATTTTTCTGTCAGTTGTTTGTCCCACTATCATCTCAAACCGGTACACTCTGGCTGCATGAGAAGGTCGAGCGTATTCATCCGCTCACTGATCTTCTCCATTACAGCTTACTGTAAATAGCTGTTATTTCAGTAAAGCGTGTTATCAATAAATTTCTCACCTTACAAAAAGAAAATTACTTTCCAAAGAGCAGATATACTAATTCCGTTTCACTTAGAACTGTATTTCAATGTCATTCGTGTTATAGAGCGAGGGAAGTAGTTGTTCCTTCTCAATGAACGGTCTGCTCTCTGAAAAGTTATTTCCAAATTTGTAAGGTGTTATAAAAGTATCAAAAAAGCTTAATTTTCAGTTGAATTCTCCTTACATTATTTGGAAAAAAAATGGAGAGATTATTTTCCTTATTTGACATAGGAATTTTAAACCTTCCAAACCGCGTTTCTCCTCCGCTGAATGCATACAAATAATGAATTTTTTCCTCAATTATTCATGCATTTTCCTATGTCCTCCAACCACGTTTATCCAGTAAGGATTTTTTTGTAAATAAAGTTAATTAGCTTTGTCTGTAGTTGACACAGGGCATTCAATGTCTCAACAATATTATAATATATTCTGTGTCGTTAAAACTGGAATAAATTGATTTTATTGACATGAGATTGATATTTAATATGTGTACATCAACATAGTTGAATTTACACGAATGAAGGAAACGTATATTGACACGTGAAAAATGAATTAACTAGATTATTTTTTTCACTTGTCAAAATCTGACATTTTGGTGGTTTTAACCAATAGCAATACATTATTCTAGCCAATTATTCGGTATTATACTGATAATTCTGCTTCCTCATCGATAAAACCTTGTTTACATCGAAACGTCAAAATTTTACTTAGAATTTGTCATGATTGACAACTAAAAGTGCTTCGAAGTTTATTGAAAAATGAACACAAACCGATTGAGTGCCATCACCCAAGAGAATATTGAACATTCAGGTAATACAAAATTTTAAATTGTTGAAAAAAATAATCTTCCCAAATACAACTCGCTCTTCAAATTTTATCACATAATTTTTTATTTTCATCACTCAAACTTGTTTATTTGAGGCAAAAACATTCAAACAAACCGAATTTAGATAAAATCCCTCGTCCTAACGGACTCGTGATTTTATCAATCGGTTTGTTTTCATATTTTTGCCAAATAAACAAGTTTTCGTGGAAAAGAAAAAATTATCGATAAAATTTGAAGCACTCGTGGTATTACCTTTGATAAAAGTTATTGGAATTTTCATAGACTGACTGAACCATTTGAATGATACTGATAAATACTGAAAAATAATAAAAAATCTCATATTTGTTCATAATAATAAGGATAATAAAAAGCGCTTCATGGTCGACATTATCACGACCTCAATAAACAATATCGACAAGAAAGCATCAAATGAGTGGCTCTCTGATGGAACATTATTTCCAGAAACAGAAGGATTTTATGATGGCAATTCAAGACCAAGTAATTAATACTAACAAACTACCAGGAATTTGTCATAAGATGTGCAAACATCGTTCCAAGTGCGAAAAGTGTCAACAAACAACTGAGAAGTCGGGATGTTTAGTCTTATCTAATATTGATTATCTAGACACAATCAACTTTGCAACATCATCCATCTGCGATTCTAGAGAGTGCTGATTTTAGACTATACTACAATAATTATCATCATCAATTATCATTAATAGACGTGTGACGAATAACCGGCCTGATATTGTAGTTGTGGTTAAAAAAAGGTATCTCGGTTCTTCTGGTGAATGTTGCTGTACCCAATAATAACAATATCCTAAATTAATACAACGAGAAAATTGTGAAATACACCCATCCCGCAATTGAGGTAGGACAGATGTGGCTTGCAGAGAAAGTAGAGGTGGTGCCTGTCATCGTTTCCTACACGGAACTAATTCCCAAATCTATACCAGACAGCCCCACCAAACTAGGTCTCCACATTCAAATCACATACATCGATCTGTAGAAGGCTACAATTTTGAATACTTGTTACATTGTCCGTGAATTTCTGAATATGTGACCTCTGAGCCTAATTCCATTTGCGTTACCACACCTTCGGAATAGATAAACATCACCAGCAAGGGCTGAGAAAGTGTACACTTCAGATGAAAATAATAGTAATGAATGTATAGCTTCTAGAAAAAACTTGCTCATAGTGGCCACATACAGAGGGGAACTGGAACAAATTCTGTAACTTAATAAATAACCACCACCAGCTTAGAGCGGCTATTTTGGTTTTTTTTGCTCGCATCCCAATAAAATGTAGTTTTCATGTTGATTTTTTGGAGTTTTGAAAAAGTGTGCCTTCAATCGGGCATTGATAAATTATGAATAATCGTATCGGTGTCCACGGCACATCTTGAAATTCATCAATTGATGTCAATTTTCCATTCAATCAGAAATTCTTTAAATGTCATATTTTGGCAGATATTAGCCAAAAACGGATTTTTGGTACATTAAAGCCATTTTTCACCCACCATAACGCTGGGCATGGAGAATAGGGGAAATTTTTTCATTTAAAGCTTCGCTTGATGTGATCTTTTTGCATGATTAACTAGAGCTTCGGGGGTTCATCCGCCGTCATTTGGTGGACTAGTTTTGATGTCAATTAATATTAAATTAAGACGTGCCCCAATTTAGTAGCTTTTTGTTCAATACATTTCACATGTGAACTAGCAACTCTACTTCACACGGGTTTTCCACAGAAAATATAAAATAGCCCATGCTCCTCCGAGAAGATCAAGCTCTCGGTGAAATTGGTATGTTGGCAAGTATCTATGTACGTATCGTTCGGCTTATTAGCTAAACAGTAGGAAGGGCGGTGCGTGGGAAGAATCGGCGAATCAAGCAAAGCGAGGAACTTGAATTTTATTCTCGCGTCCGTTATTTTTTTGCGACTTCTCCCAGGATATTTCATATCCTATTGTAATGTTTCTCTTATTCATTTAAATAGTTTTTACCGTGGGATAAATTATACGCTCACTATGGCTAATTACTATTGGTTTATTGAAGAAACACTCACACACTATAATAAACTCGATTAATATACACACTACTCAATGTCTACTAATTCATCTACACTCGGCATAATAATCGTCCTAACTTATTTTCAACATGTAAATGCTGCACTATTTATATTCACCAAGTCACTCACTGTATACTGAAACTGTTTACTGGTTCACTGTATACTGGAAAACTGTCCGACTCACTCAAAAACCCGCGTATATATATATAGTCCTCCGCAACTCCGCCATTTTTTTAAGAAGGTCAACTGTCAGAGAAATCACGTTTTTTATTAATGCGTGATGAATGGTCCATATAATCCATAATATAATGATCCATATATGAGGGTACAATCGAAAATCTTCGGATATCTGTGCCATCCATATCCCATTTTTATTTAGGAATCTCCAATTCTTATGTCTGGGAGACATAGTTACCTTTTTGAGGACTAGTGAGGGTTCTTAAATAAAATATTAACCTCATACATATCAGGCTATATTCCACCAAAGGTTTGTACCTACATTTACGGTAAATCTAATGCGATCACTAATATAATTTAGGCCTTCTATCTGCACGCTTACTTTCATTCTTGCTTATTGTGCATGTCACTTTATGGAATCTTGCATGATACCAAGCTTACACCTAGTCCCCTAGTCTTCATCTGAGACTTGCAGAACTCTGGATGCTCTCTGACACCACCATCAAAGTAAACAAGTAAGATCTTTCCAGTAATATACTCAGAAATTTCACACTTTGGATCTGTGCTCTCACTCCCTGGATCCTAGAAAATACAATAAAAGAAGTAATTGGAACACTTAGTGCAACTTTATTACACATATTCTTTAATTCTATAAGAAACAAAATTTCGACTCATCAGCTCAATATTAATTAATTCAATGCTCTAATTGAGAACATAAACTACTCACCTGCAAGCAATCTATAGATAGTGCAAGGCGAATAGTACGTACTAGTCATTCCAAGGATGTTTGGTACCCTCTTATTGTATATGGTCCTATTTTTAAAGATTTTCTGAAATGAAAAATTGTTTAATAAACTCTAATTGTGATAAGAAATAGAATAAAAATATTTTTGTTACCTGTCTTGTACACTATAAATAAACTGGAGACCGGGTGCAGGTAACAAAGCCTCTTATTTCACTTATTTAAAATGATAAGGACTAATACCTATTTGTGTGAATATTAAAATGAATATAGTATGTCATTATCAAGAGATATAATGTATACTACCGATTTACAGGTATTGTATCGTATTTTCTGTAGACCTATACAAAATACACAATTCCACCATGCACATCTCAAAAGTTTTCGTTAAAAGCTACACAGCGGTTCATTTTTTCTCTGGCACATCCAAGAAAGATCGTTATATTTTATACAAAGTATACAAAAACTGAACAAATTGCATACTCAAACCTTCCCCGATAATCACTCTATCTATTGGTGAAAAGAGCATGAAAATCGGTGCAGTAGTTTTTGAGTTTTCGACAGACAGACTTTGTTTTATAATATGTAGTAATGATAGCGAAAGCAGAAAAGACTTGGGGTATCTCTTAGACTATATCACTGTTCCAATATGCATAATCTTTGCCAGCTTTGAAGTTTCAATTTTTCACAATTCTTGGATAACTAAAATGATGAAATTGAGCCTCCAATATATAATGATGCATAACTTACCTGCCATATATTTTATTTATAATTATCTGATAAATGGCACGTTTTTCAACAGAACTAGATCTTTTCATTCTGTTGTTATCTTATGGTATATGCTTGCTTGATGGACAAACCCACCGTAACATCCCAAGTTGTGTTGAAGCAAAATCCATTCTTGAACTATAAGTGCGAACTTTCTATGGAAACTAACCCAGTTTTTTACCTTGAGTCAAATTTCTCAGGTGCCCCTTGAAAGTTCCGTTAGCTTTGTGATTCTACAGCAAGCATCAATTACAGTAGATATCCAGTAACGAAATGAAAAACAGCTTTCAGCACTTGCAGCAAGTCGTTTATTTTCATTTGTATATTGTTGATGTATTCAAAGATTCTCCGAATTATTGGAATAGAGCGTTCCAATAATCTAATTCAATTTTTCTTGGCGTCTATACAAGTGAAATCAACCCGGAGAAAGATGGATACGCTTTCATGAGTTTCTCAATTTCCATTTATCACGAGAAACGATAAATAAAAAGTCAGAAGTGTCAGCCAGATAGCTGTCTTCAGACTATTAATGAAAACCAAACACCCTATCACGTTTTCTCGTTTAATATTCACAACAAACATAAAAAAGTTGTCTCCCTGCTACAGGAGCAAAAGCGTGCAACAAATATCAAGGGGAAGTTATGTCGCCACTGTTATATTTTCAATACACTAAAACTGTCCCGATATTAGTCCTCGTTTTTTTGGGTCACGTTTCGTAATTCCAAGGAAGTGTCATGGCGACAACAGAAACGGACAAGGAAAATGTTATGTTATGTGTTTGGCGTAGGCATAGCGGGGATTTGAGGGAAATATTAAATCGTGCCTTCATCACAAAGGAGAAGTACGCGCAAAGGAAGAGCCAGTAAATTGATGACAGTCAGGTTTTATGAAGGATATTGCTGTAAGATCCTTCCGTGAATAATATTGTCTTAGTTACAGCGTTTCTACCCGTAGTATCAGGAAAGCCGGGCCCAAAAAGAGAATCATAATATTATTATATTCACATATCCATTATGTATATTGTAGATATTAAGATGTTAAATATATTTAAAAAACATTTATATAATAATTATAATAAAATAATTATGCAAAAGAACAAAGAAGTTCAAGCTATGGTACAAAAATTTTTAAATGTAATGAATATAAGATATGTGAAAGGAACAAATTTCATACAAATCTGAATAACTATCTATGATTGAGAACAACAAACCTATATAATTTTCCAAAATATAAATATGTTAAAATTGGCCCAAATATAACAGTTAGAAGCTTATATAACTAAACGATTATAACTTTAGCCATTTTACTCGATTAATGAAAACTAAATGAATTAAATATAAGATGTACTCTCCATAGTATTCACTTTGCACCTATGTTATATTATACACTTCATACACTTCCACTAATTTCTAAAAATTATATAATTTAATTCATATTGAAGCTAGAAAACTGTAATTAATAATACAATGTATGCTGACAATCAACATTTTGCACCGAGAGACTAGCTCTGAGACTGAGGAGAGAGCGCGAGAGCCCATGCGCTCAAGGCACATAACGGAACAACGTAACGGTCAAATCTTTTGCGTCGCGACCCCTCTCGCTCCAAGTAACGTAACGGTCAGATTGTCCCCTCACTCCGACCTAATATAAAGAACTAAAGTTCCAAAATTTCATTAAGATTTTATATCAAAAAAAGATAAATGGGAACCAGAAACTGAATAATGAAATTAGTAACAATTTATATCATAATAACAAAATAATCAAAATAACGCCCAACAAAAAGTTATATAAAGTAAAAAGGTAATGAAATCATTACAATAATAAAACTGATAATAATATTGACCTAGCCTGAAGCAACAAAATATTGATGAAACTAACAATGAATTCAACAACATATGTATTTATATAATATTACATATAATTTTCTACAACCATTAGTATTGTATTTCTTTGATTCATTTTTTGGGAATCGTTTATTATTCAAATATTGAAAATAAATTGAGACATTCCTTGACATTTTCTCCTTTAATGAAGGCTTTTTCAAATTGTTCATTTTAAAAAAATGTGAATGTAAAATATTCGAATATATAAAATATAATATGAGAGTAAGATTAAAATGATTACAATGATATTTGAATATTAGATGGGGCATGTGTAGTTAATAATATTCAATTTGTTATTCATTAAATTATAACAAATTTGATTTTCTCTCCCAAGAAAATGAATTGAATAAATATAGTATATACTGGGTGCTTCCAAATGACACTTACAACGTTTGCATAGATATTTCTCGTAAAATTTGATACAATGATATGAGGATTGAGAGGTCCAGCTTATTTACTTTTCGAAATAAGGGTTGCTGAAGTTATAAAAAATTGAATGTTTTGATATTATATCTTCAAAACCGATGGATAAATTGATTTGACAGTTGCTTTTAAATGTGAAATGTGAATATGCTAGTAGGTACAAGGGGGTACAAGTCTTACGACTAAAAGGAAACAGACGAAAATTATGTGTCAGTCATATTAAACAATAACAACAAAATATATAATTTTGAGTTTACAAAAGATATATCAATATCGTGAAAAGCAAATAAAGTGTATCACTAAGATTGTGTAGCAGCTATAACAGATCATTATTTATTCATTTATTCACGGTTTTACCATTTTTACAACATAAAGTTCATTCAGTATAGAGAGTTCATACATAAATGAGTAATATGTAAGAAAAAAAAAATATTACAAATGATTAATTTAATTTGCTTAAATATTTAGAAGCTTAACTGATTTTTTAAATGTTAATGTAGATATTCCAAATAAATCCAGACTACCAGCATGTTTATTGGCAGATTTTGAAATTCTTGTGATTGGTTCATTTTGCCCTTAATTGGTGGTATGAAATGGAATATTAAATATTTCAGTATTACGAGTTCTTCTAGTATTAGTATTAAAACATATTAAACGTACTACCTCTGGAATTTGAACACTACCATTTAAAATCTTGTGGAGAAAACACAAATCTGCTTCTAACCTTCTATGGTGTAGGGTAGAGATATTAAGTATTGAAAGCCTGTCATCATATGTGTATTGTTGCCTATTGAAGCCCATTTTGTATGCACATACTCTCAAAATTTATGTTGTACTTTCTCAATGCTTTCAATATCAGTATTATATGAAGAAGACCAAATAAGAGAACCATATTCCAAAACTGATCGTACCAAACTAGAATACAACATCTTAAAAGTAATAATGTGTCAATAGAACCAGTGCAGTGCTAATCTTGTTGAAAATATTCAATATTCAGGTGCCTTAGGTTTCGTGGAACTGTGGTATGACAGTTGTCAGTTATGATAAAAAGAATGTCAATGTTAGTTAGTTGAATTTTATATTAGATATAATATTAAATAGCTCTTTTGTTTAAAGTTATCGTATCGTCTGAGTCTTGCATTGGAGGAAAACCACTTCCTATCCACTTAGTGTCAGTACTGAGGATGAATCAATCGAGATAACTGACAGTTCGACCTTAGTGGATGAAAACTCTATCTCACCACCTTCAGAATCTGGTTAATCCACTGAAGAAGATAAGAGAGCTGTGGTAGTGAGTGCTAGTGAGAATAGTTCGGAAAATAGTGATTCCGAAGTTAATATTCGTAGAAGTGATTGTGAATCTAGGTATCCAAAGCGCAATAGATGTAAGCCAAAATTTTCAAATGATTATTTACTAGATGATGATGTATCTTATAATCCAAATTTTGCCATGTTAGCAAGTATGTTCTATGATTCAAATGATTCAGAACCATCAACTCTTCCTAAAGCAATCTTGAGCACAAGGAGTGCTGAATATAAGCATGCTATTGAAAAGGAATTAGATGCGTTTAAATTTAACAATGCTTGGGAATTGGTTGATAAACCTAGTAATAAAAATATTGTTAAAAATAAATGGGTTTCCAAAACCAAGTTAAATCAAAATAGATATGGATACATATAAGGATAGGCTGGTTGCCAAGGGTTTTACCCAGAAATATGGTATAGATTATTCAGAGACGTTTTCTTGAGTAATCCGGTTTAGTAATTTAAGATTACTTCTTGCAATGGCTACTTTATCTGAATGGTGACATTTATGAACAAATTCACATGAGTTAGCCAGAAGGTTTCGAAGAACCAGGGTCATAAACTAAATGTTGCTCACTCAAAAAGGCTGTTTATGGGTTCTCAGGGACCTCATGCAAAGGGCTCTGAATAGGGTACATGGGTGGTGTAACGAACACGGACTTGCAGTTAATCCTGCCAAGGCTTAGATAGTTGCTTTCACCAAAAAGAGAGGTATAAGACCTGATGGTCTAAATCTTGATGGAGTACCACTACCGGTGGTTGAACAGGTGAAGTATCTAAATCACTGACATGGAAGGCTCATCTTGATAGTCGCCTAAGCAAGGTGACAAACACGTATTGAGCCTGTAGGAGAGCCATTGGTCCGAGGTGGGGACTGACCCCCAAAACGATCATATGGTTCTATAGAGTTATTATGCTGCCCATGCTCACATATGCGGCTCTGGTCTGGTGGCCGAGGGTAACCTTGGTCACGGCTAGATCGCAACTGGCACGCCTTCAAAGGGTGGTCAGTTTGGGTGCAACTGGCTGCATTAGGACAACACCAACTGTTGCGATGGAGGTGATCCTTGGTCTTCGGCCTCTCCACCATGTGATCGAGGCTGAGACGGGGAGGGCTTTCCTGCGCTTGGAACGGCTGGGATACGTGCGAAGAGCGGAAGAGTGCAGGCACGTCAAGAAGCTCCGGCTACTGGAAGATATTCCAGTTCTGGCGCGAGCGACTGATGAATGCCTGCGAAATTACTACTTCGCTACCCTATACAGGGATAGAGAGTCCTGGGAAAAAGAGAGGAATACACAGCCTAATGGGACCGTCTGGTACACAGATGGCTCATGCTCCGGTGATTGACCAGGGGCTGTAATTTACTCCAGGAACCCAAGAACACAAGTTTGTGTACCATTAAGTGATGGTGTATCTGCATATCAGGCCGAGATATATGCTATCTTGGAATGTGCGCAGATAAACCTAGACAGAGGTTATGTGGATCGACGCATAACTATATGCTCCAAAAGTCAGGCAGCAATTAAAGCCCTGAGTGGGTATACCAGCAACTCAGGACTTGCTAACGAATGTTGAGAATGACTTGCTAATCTTGCAAGGCGGAACGTGGTGCGGCAGCTCCTTTCTGCGGCCCGGGCCTGACCCTGGGCCTAACAGAACAAAAAATACGCAAGGAGACGAAGAAGTGGCTGAGGAATCAGCACCTCGCTCATTGAGATACTCTGCAGGGTCCTAGACAATCCAAACTTCTACTGAAGGGATGGACTGATGGACACGCCAGGGCAGCCACTGAACTACCAATGAGTAGGCTAAGGAAGATAGCAGGATTCCTTACAGGGCACTGCTGTATGAGGAAACACCTCCGTAACTTAGGAGCAGAGGAAAGTTCCCTATGTAGGGGTTGCGGCATGACTGACGAAACGTCAGTCCATGTTCTTTTAGTGTCCACACTGAGATATACTACGCAGGCGAATCTTCGGAGTCCCTGTTATGGCCCCTGGAGACACAAGCAGACATCCATTGAAAAAGGTTGTGGCCTTTATTGAAGGGCTCGGTTTCATGGATGTCTAGGTAGCAGGAATGGTACAATGTGCCCTCCAGTGGCCTCAGTGCCGGAACCTTGGCTTGAGTTGTCCAGGACAAGGCTCGCCTGCACATTTAGTAGTAGTAGTAGTTATAGGTTGGAACAATCATCAATATTATGGTATGAAAAAGCTCGTAATGTGCTTGTTGATTTGAAATTCAACCAATCAAACATAGAGCCTTTTCTTTGAAAATATTGGAAATTCTATAGTTATAGTTTACATAGATGATTTCTCTATTTTCTACAATAATCTTGCTGAGGCCAGTTTATCAAAAATTGAATTAAATAAACATTTTCGCGTGAAAGATTTTGGAATAATGTCACGCATATTAGGTATAAAAGTTGAGAGAAACCGCACCGACTATGGTTTACTTGCGTGAATCACCCTGTACATTTAAATTTATGTTTACATAACGCACAACTTAATTCAAAAGTTGACGTGTCTCGGCATTTTTCATAATTTTCTAAAATAATGACATAAAGAATTTTATTCTATAAGTGGTTTCCACACTGTATAAAATCTTCATATTAAGAAATCTAAGCAAATCTTGAAAAATTGATAACTCGTTTTTGGTAAGAGAGCGCAAATTTTCATTTTCATTTTCGTGTTTAGCGACCTCGGATTAAAAATATTCCATCAAAATCCGCGTTGTACCACTGAACTTAATTTTTCTCAATAGGTATATCATTTTATTTTTATCCGGAAATCATCACTACTCCAATCCATCGAATAGGGAATTTTGAAAGGTATTTAAATCGACCAAAATATGTTGTAATTGTTATTATTGAAAACTTTTTTTGGTCAGGTATAAATGACTTCTCTGTCCTATAGTCTTAAAAATTGGACAATCTGCTAACCACATTTTACTATTCCAGAATGACATCACTGACAGGTAGGTCATATTGCTCTAGGTCCGTAGGTCATATTCTATTCAGTTCTCATTGTTAAAGAATGGATGCCTTTATTCATCATTATCCAAAATGCCATCGTTTCACAGTGTTGTTAAGTGTGGAGTGCGTGGAGTGAGATACAAGGTATCGTTCTTCAATTTTTGGCTGCTCAAACTGAGCGAGGTGACTATTTAATTGATCTGTACACCTTAAAATGGTGATCTTGAATCAGATATATCTCTCTGGATTGTTGCTTTCCTCGACTAGCATTTCAATCATCATTAAATTTAATCCAGAGACACTTCACTGACTGCGCTATGTGTTATTTCAATGAAATATCAAATATTACGTTGACATTATTCTATAAAGTCTGTATGTCCATCAACTGACCTACACCCCATGTCAAAACAAACAAACTTCAACTTCAACTGATCGGGGGACCCATCACAATGTGACCGACCTGTCAGGTGTTCCGGAATGGTCTATGAATTCCGTAACGGTGAGTTGTATCAACCCAGTTCGTGCAATCGATTTCTCATCCCAGAATTGATTTTTTAAGTTCATTCGAAGGAGAGCTGGAAAAAAGTTCAATTTATATACTACTACTACTACTACTACAGAATGTGCAGGCGAGCCTTGACTTAGCCAAACTAAAGTCACGGTTCCGGCACTGAGGTCACTGGCGGGCCCATTGTGCCATTCCTGCTACCTAGTCATCCATCAAGCCGAGCTCTTCAATAAAGGCCACAACCTTTTTCAGTGGATGCCTGCTTGTGTCTTCAGGAGCCATGACAGTGACTCCGAAGATTCGCCTGCGTAGTACATCCCAGTGTGGACACTCTAAGAGAACATGAACTGACGCTTCATCAGTTATGCCGCAACCCCTACATAGGGAACTTTCTCTACTCCTAGATTGTAGAGGTGCTTCCTCATACAGCAGTGCCCTGTTAGGAGTTCTGCTATCTTCCTCAAGCTACTCCTTGGTAGTTCAATAGCTGCCCCAGCGTGTCCATCAGTCCATCCCTTCAGTAGGAGTTTGGATTGTCTAGGACCCTGCAGAGCATTCCAATGAGCGAGGTGCTGGTTCCTAAGCCACTTCCTCGTCTCCTTGCGTATTGTTTGTTTTGTTAGGCCGAGGGTCGGGCCCGGGCCGCAGAAAGGAGCTGCCGCCCCTTCCGCAGCCACTGCATCCGCCATTTCGTTGCCTTCAAAACCAGAGTGGGCTGGAATCCATTCTAGCCGCACTGCGTTTTGACTTGCAAGATCAGCAATCAGCATCAATTTATATAATATAATTCTTCATTCTAATTATAAATGTCAATCAATATAAATATATTCAATAGTATGGAAGTATTAGTAGTAATTCAGTGATAGCTGACTTTAGTATTCCATCAATAATCTACTGCAAGCGCCAAACATGATGGCAAACCCGCCCCCATGCGCACAAACTCATTTTCAATGTAACCTCCAACTACAGCTCTTTCAAGACATATAAATGCTTTGTTCAGAGGCGTATCATTAGTTGTCTTCTAGTTCTGTTGGCTTTTTAGGGCTTATCGTAGTCCAATAGTAATTTAGTTGGGGGAGTCTATACCTGCGCGATCGCTCACCATCACGTTTGGCGCTTGCAGTGGATTATTGATGAAATATTCACTTTTATCATATGAGGGATACTACATTGATATAATATAGGAACTTAATGGAGAAACAATGAAATTTATCCACCCTATTTCAATCACAACTATTGTTACGTCACAACTGTTCGGTACGGAGTTTAGTTGAATTACAAAAAAAATGGTGCTGAATCAGGACGATATGGACGATAAACAGTTGGACGCACGCGGACTGCACTCGTGTGTTTGTTTGGAGAGCTAAGGGTCGTGGATATATTTGATGGGAGTTAATTAAACGAGAGATCTATTAAAGGGCGCAAGAAATTTTGATTCACAGAAAAAATTTCAAAAACTGCGATATCACTGAAGAAGCGTAATAAATACACATTAAATTGCTTTTCTTGAAGCGAAGAATCACATATGGTGTCTTCAGAGGTGAGGTGTCTGTGGAGAGTAGGGATATACTCACTTGACACGCGAACATTATGGTTACCAGTTTAATCAACACAAAATATTTTGACTAGCTTCAGTGGTTGAAACAATGAAAAAACTTATGACATAGATACGTGAGAAACAAACAAACAAATATTCAGATAATCTTCTTAACGACCAGCTTGATATTAACAATTCTCCCTTATTAAACCTTTTTACCTAGAAAGGTTCCTGTAGGAATGTTGTGAATGAGTTTCCAGGTAAACTTGTTAAATACTTCAGTTAATCCCATATTTAGACAAATTAATTCCAATTCCTTGTAAATAGATTATAATATTATTGTTAAATATCCGTATAATTTAGTATTAAGGCACTGTATAAATTGAAAATTTCTCATTATACCTCCATTCGTTTGAAAAAGCTACTGTGTTAGCGAAACGCGTCACAACTTTGAGGTTAAATATAATGTAGATTTAACAAAATAAAATTGTTTGATTTCATAATGATTTTCTTCATCAACAAAAAAAATCGGAGTTATAAAAATTATGTCAATAATTCTCCGTGTGATTCGAGAAAACTTGTACTATAAACAACAAACTAGGAAAACATATACTTTAATCGAACTTTCGTTATTGGAGCCAACAGGACGGAAAATAAATTTCCCATACGAGAAGTGTGCACACCGAATTTCTTAATTACTATAAAAGATACTATGAAACCGGCATAGAACATTTTTTTTTTATTCTGTTATTTAACGTCGGTCTATTTCTGCGACTGAGGCTAATCACCGACGCCGGGAGCACTCTACCCCTAACCGGAAATTTTGGCGAACCCACTAGTGTTCCAACCAGTGGTAGCGTTCTTTAACGAGCCCAACATCCATGGACTCGGGACCTCGGTTTTACGTCTCCTCCGAAAGACGGCATATCTACATTATACCTCGTGCTCATTGGTATAATGCCTGCGAGCTGTGATATGCTAGTCCGCTGCAGGCTGTACGGGCCCTATACGATGGTTTTCCCTGGCATGGTCGTCACCCATCCAAGTACTAACCATGTCCGACCTTGCTTGACTGTAATTATCGCATCAAACGCGTTCCACTACAGTGCTGGGTCGTCGCCCGGCATAGAACATAGATATTATTTAAAACAATGATAATGTTACCAAGAAACTAGTTATCATAATTTAATAGTTCAGACGCGGTATTGTCATTACTTTACGGCTTAAGAAAAAAGGGGTGATAACATCTCCGCAATTAATTGGTGCGGGGAAGCTGCAGGTTGATGAAATTCAAAATATATTGGCAAGATACCTGTATCCGGAAGTTCTGGGCGAATCACCACAATCCTTTTCAAGTAATCAACTTTAATGGACACTTAACAATGAATATTAACGCCGGAAGGCGTGGTTTGTCGATTCGGCGAATTAAAAGATAAGAAAATACTTGCTACGAGTAGGTACGTAATCAATCTTCACTGTGTGATAAAAACAAATCACCAACTCGGTATTTCACAATAAGGCAGTATACGAATCTCGGAACATCAAACTAAAACTCCGGTGACTAGATTTATTTATCCGGAAGCATTAAAAAGGAGTAGTTCCTTAACGGTACATATGTACAAACGATACGGTGGATGCAGCATACGATTCTCGGGACGTTGATAACGTTACGGAACTATCACGATAAAATCAGCGGAAAACTAAAAATATAAACGATACGGAAGGACGGCACGATAAATTATGGGTGAACTCAGAAGATTCAACTAATCACTTCCTCATCTCTTAACGGAGACTTCACTTCCTGATCACTTATCGCCGACTCAACGCAGACTGTCCACAGACTTAACGCTGAATGTCACTCTCTGACGAGATTCGGCTGGAGGTTACCATTAGAAACCTTTTCCCTACGAACTAATATTACAAAGAACCATAAGTAATCCTCGGAAATACCCACAAAAAGATATTGCTGTCGTAACTTTTATTAAGCTAAGACGTTTAACGAGACTCTCGAGAAAAACTTATTGTTAGATTTATAACATATTGTAATGTTCTTCTTATTTATTTAAACAGTTTTTACCGTGGGATAAAATTATACACTCACTATGTCTAATTACTATTGATTCATTAAAGAAACACTTACACACTATAATAATCTTAATTTATATACACACTACTTAATGTCTATTAATTTATCTACACTCGGTATTATAATTGTCCTAATTTATATTCAACACTATTCATATTCACTTATGTTCACTCACTGTATACTGAAACTGTTTACCGATTCACTGTATACTGAACAACTCCCCATTCACTCGAAAAGCCGCCTATATATACTCCTTTTCGAATCTCTAGAACCTTCGCGATAAACCATTGTATGGCCTGGTAGATTTCCAGAACAGTCTGGATATTACCTGCGAAAGAATCTTTCTAGAAAGATCTCATTCATCGTTTGCGACAGGACCGGCTTCGGAATTAGTGAGTTCGTAACAATATCTATTAGCCGATATAAACTACTTTTGAAAACCGGTAATTAGGGTTATAGCGCATAGGACCATAATCCTTTGTCGGAATACTTTTATTAATTTTCATTGGCTAACGGAATTACCGTATAAGAAACAATTTTCCCAACCTTCCAAGAAAAAATATCACGCCAGGTCCGTACTTGAATAGAAATTATTCGTAAATGATTAATTTATTCAACGGGGCAAAAACTAAGAAAATAAAAACGTTACACTATTTAAAATTGAATATACATGCCTCCAACAGTACACTACGACCTGCCTTACACCGTCCTAATTCTAAATAGAGATGAATGGGTCCTCCGTAATGATGAACTATTAAGAGCAGACAGCTGTTGGTACACAGTCGGCTCAAAAACACCCTCAAGTTCTGGTGCAGGTGTATACGGGCGCAGACCTAGGACAGAAATTTCAACCTCTCTAGGATCCTATGCAACCGTATTTCAGGCGGAAATTTACGCCATTGTTTCATGTGTGGAGAGAGTGGAGCAAGCCAATCTCATACATAGAACAATAAAAATTTTCTCGGACAGCCAAGTGGCTTCAAAAGCACTTAGCTCTCGCCGTGTAACGTCGAAATTGGTTTTAGACTGCCAAAAAGACTCTCCTTAATAGGAGAACTCAATAAAGTATTGCTGGTCTGGATCCCTGGCCATTCTGGTATGGAAGGAAACGAGAAGGCAGACTTTATTGCAAGGGAGGGTGCCGCACGTGTTTCTATCGGACCAGAACTTACAATTGGCATCGCAATAAGTTTTGCCAAACAAACACTAAATACCTGGATAGCAAAAATAGCTTTAGACTTCTGGCATAAATTACCAGGATTGGTTCATTCAAAGGTTTTTATACATCCTTCGAAGTATGTCTCCAAACAAATGTTAGACCATAGCAGGCATGACCTACATTGTCTAACAGGCCTTTCAACAGACCACTGTTATTTGAATCATCATATGCTAAAACTTGGACTGTCGGAAGATCCGACTTGCTGTCTTTGTTTGGAGGGTGATGAAACATCAGAGCATATAATTTGTGCCTGCCTCGCCGCGGCTCGAATCAGGTATCTGATGTTTGGCAGGGTCTCTCTCTCGCCCTCGGACCTGAAATATCATTCACCAAATAAAATAATCGGCCTTGTTAAGAAGCTGAATTTGTTTGGTGAAATTTGAATAGGTGTGAGCCACAATAGACTCTTGCGAGTCGCAGTGGAGGGCCTTATAGACCCACTCACCACAAACCTAACCTAACCTAACCTACGTGTACTTAAGTGGTAATGGAACGATACTACCAAAAAAATTGACAACAACTAGACAATCGATAATATTTTGAAGATTAAAAATGCAATAATATTTTGTTGTCAAGTTTTTCAAGATTCACAGTAAATGATATCCTTGATAAAATGTGAACTAAAATTTTCCATTGTATGAAACTCCAACAATATTACAGTCCACTAGGAATAGGATCTAGTGAAGTGCACGTTTCAGGAACGGTATTTACTATTCATTCGATTTTACGTCCTTTAAAAACAAAACAAAATCGGCAGAGAATGCCGAATTTTCCGATATATTGGAATTGGCAATTGTCTTGACATACATTATAATGGGGCGTGCATAAATTCGAAGCTAAAATTTCATTTAATCTTTTTCTTACTTTATGTACCTGCTAGTAGACCCTCAAACTCGACGCTAGGTACCTCTACTAATCCTTCTATCTGTATTATTTTGTTGTTGACCCAAAATGACACGGACAACTGACACAGATCAAAGTGTAACTATGTATAAAAATATTAGAAAATAAGAAATAGAAAACTAAAAAAAAACAAGAAAACCCATGCCCAAACCCGGTTGATCAAATATAAGCTTAATCCTTAAAGGACATAATTCTTCCGGCAGCATCCAATTTAAGGGTGTCTCTTCTGGGCTACTGGTAGTTACCGTCCAATTTGAGGCCGCCCTTATAATGAATAGGATAGGATTTTATGCACATCTTTTATTTACGTATGTATCAGTGGGTTCAAAAAACACATCGAAGATATTCAAGCTTAATATCACAAAACTTGTTGATCCCAACACAAAATAGTGTCATAGATCATATTATACACAAAAAATATACAAACAACCAAAATGGCGACTTACGCATAGATTATATCACCTAGGGTGGGTAGCGAAGTGCGAATGTAGTGCTACGCCTGCGCATTTGATGAATATGAATAATTCCCAGACAGCACAAGTACGTAGTGAAACGCTCTCAGAATGACCGTTTGAAGAAGTCCCAGATCCGTCCTTTTCAGACCCTTAGCCATCCTCAGATGAATTAGAATAGAGGTATCACATATTTTTTGGTTTTTGGATATTACATTAATTGCTTTTTCTAGTGATAAGGTATATTATTTTTCATATTTTCATTCTAATTTGTGCGACTCCAGGACGTACAAATTAGAACGTCCCCAAAACGTTCAAATTAGAACGTCCATAGTATGCAGAAATTAGGTCTGGGACATTGTGACCAGCTTAGTACTGTATATGGACGTCCTAAGGATATCCTGTGTTGTCTGGGTTGGAGCGTGCTCTTCACTGGATCCCATTCCCAGTAGACTGTGATATTGCTAGAATTTCAAAGAATGAAATATTTCATTCCACATTCTACTAAGGATAATATGATCTACCTGTGAATAGACTTCGGAAAGTTTGACAATGTTTTTGCAGTCTTTGGCTTCAAAATATTATTGATTGTCGTTGTCAAATATTTTCGTATTGTGAGATAAGGTCCAAAAATCTCAATTATTCTTGATAACGGTAGCGTTCCAGTCTACCAGAATGTTGAAATAAAAATATTGTGGTTTAATTTCCAAAGAAAAATAGCAAAAAGAATTATAAATACGGAAGATAATATCCACTTGGAAGAAACAATTCAAGATTAAATTATACATGCTTATTGCTTAGGTAGGTGACGTCCAATAATAAGTTGCAAATGACATGTGTGTGAGAAGGAGACACATCATTCATTTTGAATATTTGAGCATAAAAATATACACATTTATCAGAAAGGGGAATTCTTTGGGAAAACTTGGGGTTTCTGCTAATTGCTTCCGTTATTAGCACCAAGCTGACTTTGTGGGATGTCATTTCTCCTTTTCGGTATAACCCGAAGTTATTATTTTCAATCTTCCCAATCGAGGGATAGTCAGTATCACTCATCGCCATTTATCATTTATGTCTATTTTTTTATTGAGGCTTTGCTCTACAATTTCGTTGATTCTTAACTTTTATACTCCAAATGATTCATTGCTTCCTCATATTGCGTAAAATCAAAAACAAATCGAATACTTTTCAAATCGAACAAATGCAAAGCTCCTCATTTCTTTCAACATTCTTTCCAATTTTCTAGGAATAGAGAATGTTCTGCTTTTGTTGCCTTTTAAATGAAGAGGTTCCGGATCTATTATTTCTAGACAGAATTGCATTAACGCTTCACTAGTGGAGAACAGCGAGGCTGTTTGGATTTCAGTTCAAGCGATAGAAAATGCACAAAACTGAAATCAACTTTGTTGGTGTATTTAGGTGAATTGGATTTATTTTATGATATTGACTCACTTCGAGCATGATATTCATTCCGTGAAATAATCTTCGAAACATTAAGATATAATTCAATAATTGGTAATTGAAAAAAGACATCAAGTTTTGTTGTGAGAAACTGAACAATGGCAAAATAATTTCATTTATTATTTACTAGTCTTCAAACCTTCTTCGATAGAGGGGGTTATTACTCTAAGCATCTTTGTTATCTCCCCTTCTGTTCCTCTTAATGGCCACAGAATGGAAGCTAGCCTAACTTAAAGGAAATAAAATGTTTATCCCGGATTTCTCGGTGCGGAGAGGGGTTGGGTAAAATCGAACGTACCTCTAACAAGGGGATACTCGATGGTCTCTGCTGTGATTCGGGTGAAGGAGCAAATGAACTACTCGATAGGTTGGATGATCTATATTCTAACTAAATCAAATGGTTCTGTTCTATGTGGTCGAACAGACAACTGACTGACACTAATGACAGCGCTTGGCTTGCCTTTTTACCTCGAGTGAATATTACTAATATGAAAATGGAAAACTTAAAACTATATCTGGAAAGGGTCCGCAAAAGTATACTTCTGGGATTACATATATTTCCATGTAAGTACTGTATTATACTTCTAATACATTGTTTGGAAGGTGATATTTACCTTGATATAATTATATTTAACTTATAACTATTAAATCTGAACATGAACATCTGTTTTAGATACTAAACTACTGCTATGGTTAGCCAGTATAGGACGGACTCTACAAGATATACTTCATTCATTCATTCATTCAAACGTTTGGGTTGTGCTCAACAGCCCGGGCACTTGACCTAAGTCATTGTACCATTCCCAATGTTATCTACTTCCACTCCAAAAGTTTCGTGTCCTCTATATAGGCCACTAGCTTATTTGGGGGGATTTTAAGTAGTTCTGATGGTTGTATAGTTTCCTTTCCAAAATGCTTCTGTCTGAGTCCTTCTAAGTTCTTACATGAGCAGAATATATGAATAGGTGTTTCATCCCTTAGTTCGCACTTCCTACAGAAAGGTTCATTGACTATTCCCATTCTGTACAAATGTTTCCTTAGAGTGCAATGTCCAGTAACCAGGTCGGTTACTGTCTTCAAGTGTCTCTTGCTCAGTTTCAATAAACAAGATATACTATTACTACAACTAAATATACTTGACTCAGTTAATGGACAACTTTATATGACAAAGCCTGGATGTAGTTTAGGTGAACTGTATGGTAAGGTTCACTTCGTAAGAGTTGATAAGTTTTATTGTCACTAATTAGCCGGTACAGAAAGGATGAGGTCTAGAGTATTGACATCGAACAATCTACAAATTGGAAAGGTCTTACTTGTGTTACTTGTGTTCACTAATGGTTTGTAGTCCTGGAGGTGTTCCCTTCAGATGTTATTCTGCTCCGTACTTATAGTAGTCAGCTGGAAGGTAGTAGTCGCTGGAAGTACCAGACTGTAGCGTACAGGAGTGGACAGCAATGAGTAGGCTATACAATTAACACCCAAGTACTTATTCTCGAGGGAAAATGAACCAGGTATCCCACGTTAAGAGCCAAATGAAGATGGGGGTCAAAACGGACAACAAGAAGAAAGCCAAAGAAACAAAAAAAGGTCTGAAAAGAAAATATAGAAGACTAGTACTGGTGATTGAGTCCCAGTTGTTATCGGATAGATTACTTACCCCAGGTGGTGAGTGACCTTCTAGTGGTGTATTTTTGTAAAATCAGGAACTAAATCCATGGATACATGCTCCCTGTACAACAATTTGTATAAGAGAATCCCTGATTATTTACTTTTTTCCAAATCACAAAGCCGTATTGAACGTAGGTTGAACAACCTTCTAGACTAGGAAAAAGCACAATACAAAATGGTGGTTTCAAACCAGTGACCTATGTCATTGGCCTTGAAAAATGATAAGAGGTCTTTCACCTACTAAGCTGGGTTCAAGGTCAAATGGCTAACTGATGACCCAAATACTCAAGACACATGTGTAGTTTGAAAAAGACTCTCACCAAAGTTAACCTAAGAACTAATTATTGATGTCAATTAACAAGGATAAATATTTACATTTTATTATTACTAATTATTATTGTGACGATAAATATTATCAAGGTACCAATAAATCTTTTATGCATTCAAGTTACAGTTCATATACTTATTTATTTTTATTTTTGCAGTGCGAACCGTAACATCTTTCATAACTTCATAGTTCATCTACATTATGGATTTTGGTGTATTCAGTTAGTTGATTTGGATAAATTTTGTATTATTTGATTTTTTAATGATAAAATTGGGAAATCGCCAAAATCACCCATTCACCAGAATAAAATACACCCTCAACTTCGGAACACGCTATAACAGATTTTCCAGCTGGCTGCAATCGGTCGGAATTTTAAATAATCCTTGAGGATGGACAAGATAATCGACTTCATCCCGTTAATAAATCACCCTGTATATTGCTTGAGAAACGTCACCTGCCAACAAAGCTTTCAGTTTTTGCTGTCACAAACGATTTAGGATGAAAAAGAATTCGAGCTGGTGGGAACGCTAAATTAACTATTGCTTATGACACCAAACCATATTATGATCTCAGTACAGCCACGGGTATTCCGTGATATAGTTTTTTTTTTGGATTCCTAGAAGATGACTTGAATTGACTTTAAGGGTTTAACTTGCAGAGAAGCACTATACCTGATAGACTATGAGCCCATGAGGAAAAAAGTATCATCGCGATTTGAAACAGCAGCAGACCCATTCCGAACGATAGTTTATCATGCCACCATCGGTTCCAGCACTAAGGTGTTCATTTTCTCTTGTGCAGAAAAGCGCAGTGGAAAACTGAACATTTTATTTTTCACCCCCTGAAACCGTGATATGAAACTGTACGCCGTTTGTTACACTCTGACGTTCAAAAATAATCGTTCGGAATATTTAGGAAAATTTTTGAAAACTCGGTACCAATGGCGAACGGTACCTATTTTACCACGTGAAACTGAAAATAAAAAGGTTACCGACAATACCGACGCCACTGGATAAATCAATATCAGTCAATTGACGAAGTGAGAGGGAAGAACAGACGCACGCGCTTGTCAATAAGAAGTCAGCTTTCGATAAAAGTCACCAATTATGTAGTTCGGAGGGTGTGGTAATTATGATTTTTGTACAACGCTGTCAGAGCTTGAAGAAGCCCATAACAAATTTGGAAGAGTGTACATCTCTCAAAATTCATATATTGAGAAAATAATGTTAATAGACAAAATCCAAGGAAACAAGCACATTAAAGAATTAACGTTCAATCATATTGTCAATATTTTTGATAATAAAAAGTCCATTTTCTAATTATCATCACTAAATACTTAGCACTTTAGCTTTTTCATAGTTAAACGTGGCAATATCGAATGTTTTTTTCTTTCACGGCTTTCACTTGCCAAACATTTTTTACTATCCTCACTATTATTTTTGTACATTATTTTTTTATATTATTTTATTCTAAACGGCACCTATTGCACTAGATGCCGTACAGTATCAGATGACCTTTTTGAGTAAGAAAATCTCAATGAAGAAACAATTTCCCACGGCTTATCACACATTTTATTTTTGTACGGCAATTCTGTCAAATCTTTTTTCATATGTTGTATAATCTACAAAAACCAATACCGGACAGTTTGAAATCACCTTTTTAGATGGTAGAAAATAAGAGTTTTTAAAAATGTCCCTAGATTTTCCGAACGAAAATGAACGCTATAGTGCTGGTGCCGATGGTGACATGATAAACTATCGTTCTGACTGGGTTTGCTGCTGTTTCAAATCGCGACACTTTTTCCATCATGGGCTATGATGAAAAAAATATATAAAATAGTATTTATAATAAAAAAGACCCAAAAGTCTTATAGAGCTTTCGGGTAATACGTTATCATTCGCTAACAAAATAAATACGACCCTGTGACGGCTGTTACTTCCATGGATTTATTCAATGTCACTATCCCATCTCAGGTCAGGTCAGCTTCTTAGATCGTGGAAAGGACTATACTCTCTTCCAGTATGGATTTTCCGTAGTACCGATAAGTTTGACGATTGACATGACCGTTTTTTGGGGCGTTTGATGCGGTAATTACAGTCAAGCAAGGTCGGACATGGTTAGTACTTGGATGGGTGACCAAGCCAGGGAAAACCATCGTATAGG
Source organism: Galerucella pusilla (assembly GCA_910591695.1). Lineage (NCBI taxonomy): Eukaryota > Metazoa > Arthropoda > Insecta > Coleoptera > Chrysomelidae > Galerucella > Galerucella pusilla. Next base: position 79,878 of record CAJUYI010000532.1, on the reverse strand, counting down.
GCCCGTACAGCCTGCAGCGGACTAGCATATCACAGCTCGCAGGCATTATACCTAGCACGAGGTATAATGTAGATATGCCGTCTTTCGGAGGAGACGTAAAACCGAGGTCCCGAGTCCATGGATGTTGGGCTCGGTAAAGAACGCTGCCATTGGTTGGAACACTAGTGGATTCGCCAAAATTTCCGGTTAGGGGTAGTGTGCTCCCGGCGTCGGTGATTAGCTTCAGTCGCAGAAATAAACCGACGTTAAAAAACAGAATAAAAAAAATAGACATGACCGTTTGGTAGAGAAAAGAACCTTTTCTCGAAACATCGGATCTCTGTTATTTTTCTCCATCATAATTCCACAAATTTCAATTCGTCTATGAAAATTAAATATAATTTATTCAATAAAATGATGCACAGTAAACTAGAACAGTGTAGGTACCCATACTACGGAAAATACAAACAATTCGAGTAACGAAATGCTTTCGTGTGTAACGTTTTGTTACTCGGTTACCAAATACTGTTTTTTCATTACTAGCTATGAGATTGTCTCCAACATATTTGCTGCTTGAAATAATCTATCAAAGTAAAATTATTTAAATAAAAATGACAAAAATGACTGATGACATAACGTACCATCATACCAACGAGGTAAAAGAGAGAGGAGAGAACATATCAGTATAAAGAATCATCGATCAAAGTGACTTCTGTAAACAAACCAGAGGCGTACATTAAATTGTTCAATTGGGGGAAACAAAAAACTCTCATATTCATCTTTTTAAGGTGCTACTTTTTGTTGTTAGAGCATTGATACCAGAATTTAGTGCCTTTAAAAATTTTATAACACTATTGTACAACTCAATATCAACTCAAATTTATACTAATACTTATAAATAACCTTCCTAATACTGAAAATTACTATTTTTCCAACGTGGCTTTTCAATTTGACACATTTCAGTATATTAAGGTTATCTATGTTGACACAAGAATTGATGATTAATGCCACTAATGTGCCTTCTCCATATGGCGACTTCCGTCAAAAGTTGTTCAAATCACTACCACGCTTAACTTCCCTCCTTTTTCTTCTACCTCGTTGGTTCACACTAATATCGAAAACTGATAGTATACCTACTTGTCATGCAGACGACGGGGTCAACGCTTCTTGTGGTGCGTTTGTGAATCATTATTAATTTTTGTCTTCAATTTGGCTAGTAGTGGTGAAGACATTTATAAGGCTCGCACCTTATTTTGCTCGGGGCGAAGTCTCTCAAAAAATAATTTTGGTGCTCGGTCAATAATAATAGTCTCCAATACCTTGGTGTATATACTATTGTGACAGCTCTAGTGAAAATGCTACAACCATGTTTTTTAAACTTTTTCCAAATACATTGTATAGTGAATTTGGGTATAATACAACATATTGGAATTACAAAACATTTGTGTTGAAATATGTTTGAAAAATTGCAGTAGGTATATGGGTTGGAATTTTACTAAAAAATTCACCGATATATATTTGGTAAAATGCATCTCATATGTGGTAATTTTCTCAAACTGAATTGATATTAATTGTATAGCATATTCTATAATATAACCTATTAAATTTACCAAACATTTTTTATAGAATATATTCAAAAAATGGCAATATGGATATCACAATGTTACTCAACAAAGAACAGAGGAATTCTTGATCAAAACGCTACATTATAGGTCTTTGTAATTTTTTTTCAACTTAGTTGGAATGAATAGTGCAGTCAAATCACGAAACTGAATTTTATTAGAGCTACCAACATTTTTTTTGTGAACTTTCTACAGACATTTTCAACAGTGTACTGCTTACTACTCTTTAAATCTGATTAAAAATTAAATGCCCATTCATTACAGTCCTTGCTTCTGACCGATTGGGTGTGTAGTTGACAACTCCCAGAACTAATGCTTTTCCTTCACTGACCTTCAATCCATTAAGAGCCAGTTGATAGAACTTGTTGATATATTCTCCTTTTTTTATATATGCAGAAGGTTTTGTTATGCGCTCTGGTTATTAACACGTGATTCTTTTCAATTGGCAACGTCGTACTCTCGTACACAAATTTTAAAGTCATTTATTTCATTGAAGTTTGTTTAAATAAATATTAGATCAGTTAGAGGCTAACAAAAAAAACATGCTTGGCAGTTTTTTGGGACTGCCGATAGAAGGGAAGACTGCCTAGCGCGTGTCACATTCAAAGTGAAGATACGCTCACGCTTCACGCTTAAATTATGTCCATGTGTCGTACGAAAACGGTTAGTACACAATTTGCAAAGCAAGGAAGAGGACGTGTTTGCTTTGTACAACTAACTACCTAAACTAACTAAAGTTGGAACATTAGAAATGAAAATGTAATAAACAAAGGCGTGGAAAAAAACATGGAAATACTTTAAAAAAAGGAGTTTGTGAAATATTCAGGTCTAATAAAAACAAAAAGCAAACGTCATGGTGGGATCAAGTAATTAGTCAGGAAATTAAATATAAAAAACAAGAATGAAATAAATATTCAGAGAACAGAACGGAACATAATTACCAGGAATATAAGAACAACGACAAATAGTCAAAACTATAGTCAAAGAAGGAAAACAGAAGAGCTGGGAATTTTTTGGTAGGAAATTGGAATAAAACAGTAAGGACAACCAAAAACTGTTTCACAGAACGATAAAAAAAATTAGAAGTAATAATAATATGGATGCATCAATAGTAAAAGACCAAGAAGGAAAAATAACAACAAATGATATAGAAATAATGGACAGATGGGAGGAATATTTTCAAGAACTATCACTCACTACTTATGATGAAGAATCAATGGAAAAAAGGGAGTCTCTAAATAAGGAACAACGAAAGTGCGATGATATCACGTTAAATGACATTTTATAAAAGCAATACGAACATTTAAAAACGGAAAAACTGCAGGTCACGATGAAATAACTTCAGAAATGATGGAAAATTTGTGAGAAAAAGGAACAGAATTGCTTTCAGTTGTTCGTAATAAATCATGGTCGGAAGAAAAAATACCAGAAGGTTGGCAGACAGGAATACTCTTACCGTAAAGCGTAAAAAAGTTATTTCATTGTACAATAACGATAATGTGATAATAGATAATCCTACTGACGTAGCTAATATGTTTAACAAATGGTATCGAAAATTTCACGTACTGGAGCGATTGGAGAACAACTCAATTTTAATTTTAATGAATCAAAAATACCCAATAATACCTTTCGCTTGTATCCTTTTAATCGGGAAGAATAATATGAACTATTACATGACAAACTGAAAAATAAAACATCTTGTGGTTTCGATGAGGTACCAGCATTCTTAATTAAAAAAATATTGCCATTTATAATATCCCCTCTGACATATCTTGTCAATCTTTCCTTTTCGAATGGAACTTTTCCGGATATGATCAAAACTGGAAGAATAATTCCAATATTTAAGAAAGGTGATTCTAAACAGGTAATAGTAATCATCGTCCTATAAATATTCCTTCTATATTCTCAAAAATTTTTGAGTATAGCTATCTGAAAAGACTTAATGCATACCTACAGCTAAATAATACGATTGTGCAAAACCAACACGGTTTTCAAACTGCAAAATCAACTAACACCGCAATACATTCTTTTTATCAAGAACTTACAAATATGATAGATTCGGGTGAGTGTCCTGTTGGGATCTTTTGTGATCTCAGCAGGGCGTTTGACTGTGTCGATCATAAAATCTTAGCTATGAAATTATATAACATGGGAATCCAAAATCACTCACTAAATTGGATCACATTTTACTTAAATGCACGTCAACAATACGTGAGCTTACCAAAAATAACAAAAAGCAGTATAGAAACATGTACATCAAATTATCTATCTTCAACAGTTGGTGTGCCCCAAGGATCAATTATGGGTCCAATTCTGTTTTTAATTTATATAAATGACATTGTGTCAGTTAACTTATCAACTCACTTTACATTATATGCTGATGACACCTCAATCAGTAGTTGAAGATAATTGTAATAGTCTCCTGGCGAGTCTTTACAATTGGTTTTGCATAAATTCACTCTATCCTAATGCAGAAAAAACTCAGGCAATACAATTTCATCATAGACAAAAACAACTGCAGTTAGTTGATCTAAAAATTAATAATGAATCGATAAAGTGTGTCTCTTATGTCAAATTTCTAGGCTTGCTGATCGACGAACGCCTTAATTGGAGTAAACAGTGCGAGGCAATTGTTTCAAGGTTAAATTCCACTAATTACTTATTTAGAAATCTAAGATCCGTTCTTAGACAAAAACAAATGATTATGCTGTATTATGCACAAGTAGAATCCCGTCTGAGGTATGGCATATCTTTCTGGAGATTGTCTACCAATTCTAAAAACGTCTTTGTGTCACAAAAAAGAATAATTCGTTGTATTGCTGGTGTCTCTCGGCTAACTGGTTGTAAAGAACTTTTTAAAAAATTTAAAATATTAACGGTGCCCGGTTTGTTTATTTTAGATGTTTGTGTTTTTATATATAACAACATACGTGATTTTGAAACTAACTACCAGATGCATAATATTAATACAAGACGATGTGATAATCTGTCTTTGACTTTTCCTGAAAGTAATATTACTTTCAAATCCCCTCCTATAATTGGACAACGACTTTTTAATAAATTACCATTACATATTAAATCAAGTAAAACAATAAAATCGTTCAAAAGTTCACTCAAAACGTTTTTAGTAGATATGTGTTACTATTCAATCGATGAGTTTTGAAATTTGTAAGAACTATGTGTATTATTATACTATATTTTTTACTATGCGTTATTTTTACTCTACTTTTAGACTGTACTAGTTAGTAAGTTAGTTAGGTTAGATTTTAAGAAAACTTCTGATGAATTTTATACAAACTTTGTTTGTCATCCAAAAAATAAAGAATTTATTTATTTATTTATTTATTTAATACATAAAACAGGAGATGTTAGAGAGTGCAGAAATTACAGGGGGATAATATTTTTAAGTTCAGCTCTAAAGGTGTATGAAAAAATTATTGATAAAAAATTAAAAATGCACATAGTACCAACACTGGATGAAGCACGAAGTGGGTTTCGGGTGAGGAGAAGTGTACACGACCACATATTTACAGTTAAGCGAATAATAGAGAAAACACAAAATAGCAAAACGAAGACATACTTCGCCTTTATAGACTTGGAGAAAGCTTTTGATAAAGTTTGTAGAAAAAAAATGTGGGACATACTAGGAGAAAGGGAAGTTATTGAATAACCAATGAGTAATAAAAAGTATTTACGGAAAGAACATAAACTATATAATCAAAAATAACCGAACATATGGAACAATCAAGACAAAACTGGGATTAAGGCAAACTTTATTCAATATTTCTATTGACCACATAGTAAAGCGACCAAAAATAGATATACAGGAACTTTCTGTTGCTATGAAGCAGCTTTGACCAGTTAAGATACGTGAATGTGGATTTGCTGACGATCTAGTTATAATGGCCAATACAGAGAAACGTCTTCAAAAGAATATAGACATATGGAATAGAACTCTAAAATTGAATGGAATGAAAATAAAGGTGAATACTTTATAGCTGAGTACACATGACTCGAAAGTCAAGAAAACATATTTGTATTCTGTGTAAATATTAATTTATTAAAATCGCAGAGCGCTTTCGGCTATTAAGCCATCTTCAGTGCTTACCAGCAGGTGGAAAATATAAAAGAAGTAGATAAAGAATTACTTACTCGTCAGGTAATTTATACAAGAAACTTTGACAACACATTGACGTCATAAATTGAAAAATATAGGATAACATTAAAATTAAAATGATCCCATGTTTAGGGTTTATTTTATTTAGATATTAAACATTATTAAGAATTTGTTAAAATTATTTTAGATTGAACTCCGAGTTCGGAGCAAAACACCGAGAAAGGTTGAATATAACATATGATGAAAGTATATTTCAATAGGCTACCTACTTTAAATACTTAGAAACAGCAATTGACAGCACTGGTAAACAAGATAGGGATATTATGGAGAGAACAGGAAAAGCCATGAAAACTTACCACATGCTGATACCTGGATTTATTAATAAGGAGGAAATCTCAAAAAAAAAATGACAGTATTCCAAGCAGTTTTTAAACCGATACTTACTTATGGCAGCAAAACGTGAGTATTGTACCAAAAAATGAAGGGCTATAGATATGAAATACCTGAGATCTGTGGTAGACATAAGAGAGAAGCTAGAAATAAAGTCCATGCTAGATTATATAGAAGGAAGACAACTGAACCGGTGGGAACATCTACATCGAATAAAGGATAGTAGACTAGTTAAAAATGTATGGGAAGCAAAGGTGATTGTTAAAAGAGACAGAGGTAGACCCAAAGAATCCTGGTATCACAACATAGCCAAAATATTGAAGGAGAGAGGAAAAACAATTATAAAAGCAGAAAATAGAAAAGAATGGAAAATTTTTGTTTAATCTTGAAATTTTGAGATATCTCCCTACACCGAAAGGTAGGAGGGAGTTTGATGATATATATATTTTCTGCCATGAATGACAAAAAGCCGCTTTCCGATTTTATAACTAATTCAGAAGTTATTCGCTGACACAAATGTACGGATTACGATGATGTCCCAAAATCTGATGCTGACCTTAATTACCTAAAGATGTTCGAAATTAATGTAGTCATTCATGAGCTTATCATGTACAAGGTGTGAAAATCTACTTTTAACTTCAATGATGTTTGTTTGTCCACATTTTATTATCTTAACACTGCTTTATCCATATTTCGTCAATAAACAATATTATTATTAGAAAGGAAAAACTGGATCAAGCTGAAAGAGGAGGGACAAAGGGCAAAAAAACTGTTACACCACTGACTTTAAACTACATGGTTATAATAAATTTAAATTCAACTCTTAACCACCACAATTTCGCTGAATTTTCCCAACTATCACCTACCCCTAACAAAAAAAATATTCCAAACTTCAACTGCAGAAAGTAAAGAATTTTTTTAAACATAGTATTGCACACTTTGAATTTGCCGCCATTTGATATCCGGAACATCAAACGTATTCATAAAAAAATCTGCCCTTTGATCTTCTACAGAATGGCCAGATTCAAAAAAAGGAATTTCTAATAAACTAATGCTTTTAATTCGGTACAGTTCAGTGTATGAATAGGATAATGGTACGTGCTTTCCTATACGACCTTTGAGAGTTACGTCAAAGCTTTTTACTGACACATATGTACATCGAAAACAGATTGAAAACATTATTTTTGCAAGAATGGTGGTGATTTCTGTATGCAAATAACCAGGAAACACCGCGCCGACAAAACCAGCATACGAAACACAATTTTCTGCAAAAAATCATGTACTATTTGGAAAAAATGCAAATATACTTCCAATCGTGATCATCGATCCAAGTATTCTTGTTTTTCAGTTAATTTCAAAGCGTTCCGAACCAATGACAATATTCAACAAACACCAAACAGCCCTTGGTCAAAATAGAATCAGAAATTTTTTTAAAAATTATAACAGGCTTAAGTATAGCACTAGTGCAGCAGGAACCAATGAATTCGAAGAAATATGTTTTCCTGTTGCACTACTTAGGCAAATTGATAAGTCAGTGACAGTAGATTTTTCTCTTCATTTTTTGTGTCATTAAGCAGATTATATTAGATTCCATGAGGTGGCCAATTTGCTTATGTGCAACTTATGATCTATCGTGGTCCTCAAAATTTCAACTACATTCTCTAGCCCGACTATTTTCATGTAGCCTATCAACCTCAAGACTGAACCTTCCGTGTATTTTCTTACTTGTCGGTAGCTTCTCATCCTCTAGTACAACAGCCCTACACTCGCCAGGCAGTAGCACTGACATGGATTGTGTTCTTCAAAATATGCAGCTGGCGTCATGTAGGTACTAACTCTCTCAACTCTCTCAACGTACCCATCAAGCTCATAGTTTCCTATCATTGGCGTACTTGATATGGCAGTTTTTTGGCTGTTAATTTCTTTGCTCCTTAGGTCTGTAGTTAATTTTGGCAACTGTTCTCTGATGAGCTGTTTTACCCGCCTTTGTGCTGGTGAGATTCTCCACTACTCCAGAAATTCTTTCGTGTGAGAGTTTGATTTTATAGTTCCACAAATTATGCTTTCTCTCAAGAAATAGATTAGTATAAAATAGGTATGCGTTTTGTTCGAAAGTGAATTTATTGTGGTCTCCAAATACCCAATAATACACATGGTGCCACATTTGCAATTGAAATAAAGAGTATTTGAAAAAAATCTATTTTGAAAATTGGTAACTTTGGCATACATTGGATTGGATACCCTGTACGATTGGCATAAAATATACTTTCATCGATGTTTTTCCGGTCATCACGTGAGCTCGTGCTTGAAATTGATTTCAAAACACTTAACAGATGTCTTTTGTATCTATGACGAATTCCGTCATTACGTTTGTATGAGATAGTCAAAAAAGTTCACCAGTAGGTAATGTAAATTCAGAAGCTGACAAAATATCCCCACCACTCACTATCACTTGGGACCTAACCATATGCAGGTTTTGACAGGAAGATGAGGGGACCTTAGCATACATACTGTGCTGCTGCCTGACTAGGCTGAGGTTTTTAACAGTAATGGGAGTAAAAACCACAACCCTCCTAATATGTTCAGGACCTGAGGTTTGGCATTCGAAGGACAGTCTGGACAAAGAATTCTAAAATAAGAGAATGAGATATACAATAGATTTGCAAAGGTCGTAGATGCATCGGACATTATGGTGAGAACAACTGTTAAATGTGTGAAAACCATCCTATCAAGAATAACTAATGCAGCTGGCCCTCGAGAAATCGATTGAAATCATCGCTTCATGGTGAACTCCTTTTCCCGATGAACATCATTTAGTGAAGTCCTGGGATCAGAGTTCAAATTCAATAAGTTTTGTCATAATGGAAAACAATCGGACCATACTTTGCTATTGTAAATCCAAATGTACAGGGTTATTCATTATAAATGTCCCAGCCCCTACCATAGCGATTATTGTATAAACCAAAAAAATTTTTAAATAAAAGTTGTGTGGTTATAAACTAATTTTATTATAACGTTAACAAAAGTACAGTGGCGTGCATAGTTTGGAGGACACAAAAAATTATTCGTTTTTTTAAATCAGACACCCTATATCTTATTGAATTTTTGAAAAGATGTTTCAGTTCTGATTTCAAAAATATACCATATCATACCCCTGTCTCACACCGTTCTTAAGATATTGAAGGATAAATAATACTATAAATATTGAAAAGTCAATATTATCAAAGAAAGCTATGTTATATTCGTTATCTATTATTTGTAATTTTAATTAAATGTTGACCAAAACTTTTATTTAATATTTAAACAACGGTGTAAGATAGGGGTATGACATGGTATATTTTTGAAATCAGAAGAAAAACATCTTTCCAAAAATTCGATAATATATAGGGTTTCTCATTTATAAAAACGAATAATTTTTTGTGTCCCCTAAACTACGCACGCCACTGTACTTTTTTTAACGTTATAATAAAATTAGTTTATAACCACACAACTTTTATTGAGAAAAAATTTTAAATTTTTTAAAATTTTTCCCTGTAAGAAAGAAAAAGTCAAAATATATACCTATACAAAACAAGAAATGAAGATTTATTTAAGAGAATTTATAAATAATAACTTATAAAAGATATTCGAGATATCCACCTTTTTGTTAATGCATAATTGATAGGTATATAACACCTTCTTATATTATTTATAATAACATTGCAGATGACTTCAATATTTTCATTAAGTTTGCTAATTTCAAGTTGAATTCCCGCTACAATCACTTGTACCTATATTAATAATCACTTGTATATTAATAATAAAATCTCCCACCTCTCTGTAAACCATTTCAATTATTTTAATCAGAAAATGTTAATTATCAAACATATTAGTTGTCATTTTCATAGCTTACTTTGATAAATTATCTTTTTCATATAACAGTAATTTCTAAAACTTTCAACATTTCATAACTCAAAAACGGTACAAGGTAGGGGTAACATATTATATATTTTTGGAATCAAAAGTCCATTCCAAAAATGTGGAAATATACAGAGAGTTCCATTTAAAAAAGAACTATTAATTTTTGTATACCCTTAAATTTGCACGCTACAGAACTTTTAATAAGATATTAAGAAAATTCAGCTGTAACCAAACAACCTTTATATAAGACTTTTTTTCTAAAAGTGATAATAACGATGATAGGGGGTGGGTAACTTATAATGAATAACCCTGTACAGTACTAAAATTCCACTAATTTGTGAAATATTAGCCTTCAGAGAGAAGAAACATCACATTTTCACATAATTGAGCGACATGTTATGCAATTAGCTAATCGCTTTTGTTCAGTTAATTACATAGTTCAAAGTACAGTTTTTGTCAGAACGCAATGTAATTTTTGAAATTGGAACAGAAAGCTGAGGTCGTTCATTAAAAAGTGTGCTTTTGTGGAAAATAACAACAAAAATTTGCATTGTAATTAAAAATAACAGAAGTGAATAAAAATTCATTTACTTTGAACGTGTTGGGTTTCACATTGAATTCAATTGAATTGTTACCACAGTTCATAAAGTATAAAAAAACAAGCGGGCAGTCTCTTGAGACTGCCGATAGTAGTAAGATCTGGGTAACTTGTGAATTGTAAGGTCGAACTATTAGATTATCATTTTTGGTTTATGAAGAAGTGTTCAGGATCAACAATTGAAGTTTGAATTGGTGTAGTGTAATAAATTTAACTGAAGTTAAATAACATTCCAAATTTAGCGCTTGGTGTTTGTTGATCTTGAAGCAAAGAGCGGGCGTATAGTTTGTCTCAAAGTATTTTCGTCTATTGGCGCACATCCGCAAGTTCTTTTTATGTTCTACCTTCAATATTTCAGGTTTAGGTTTGGTTGCTCAAAACTTGTAGTTTTCAAAAGCTTGTATTTCTTCTTCTTGCAGAATTCCATGAACTTTTTCCTTATTGACGAATGGGCTTCAATATGGTTTCAACGGTATACTTTTCTCAATCGCTAGATCAATATTAGTCATAGAATCACTTCCAAAGCAACTTATTCCCACCAAAAAAGCTGACTAGTACTGAAATCAATGTTACAAAATTCATTGACAATAAAATCGGGATAATTGCTTAGCGTCGTTTTTTGGACTCTGTAGAATACTAGCGACAGTCAAAATAGCGCTAGGTTGGAACAGCGGCGGAAAAAATAGCGCTAGGTTGAAACAGAGCAGGACAAAATAGCGCCGCGAAAAAATAATTATACTTCATTATTTTACTACTATCTCATTCATAAAAATAGACTATAGTGCTGAATAGGCATAAAAAGTGATATTTTTTTTTTCATAAATAAAAATCATAACAATAGTTTTCATAAGTCAATTCAACATTGCTTCCCGACCAAGTGTCACAGATCAAAGTGTAGACAACTAGAATATCATTAAGGGCGGACTCATGCAATGCTCATTATCATTTTATTTTAATTATATTATAATTACATATACACTCGAAAAAGTTGATTACCATAGTTTCCCATATTTCATTAGTTGATTTTGTTAGGCGTTATTTAGTCGCAGTGCTATTTTGTCGGCCGCTATTTTGTCCGTCGCTGTTTTTGTTCTGCGTTATTTTGTCTGCCGCTGTTTCCTATCTGTTTGACTGACGCTATTCTACTACAGAGCCCGTTTTTTAGGTGACCATAATTACTTGTTATCAAAGAAAACATATTGTTATTTTTTATGACAACACCTGTGAAGTTTTGCCGCCGGTATACTCGAGAAAGCTGCAGACAGGTGCTGCCATACAGTCTTCTCATCTATTTAGAAACCATTTGTAATTTTAAATTGCGCGTTTGTGATGGGTTGAAATTTAGATGAGGGAGATGGTCTTTTTATGCCTTATTCAGGTACTTTCTCGTGTCTTTCCTTTTTTTAATGACTTTAATGTTTTGTTTAACAGTGCTGTTGGTTTGATCTATTATAGCTTCCCATTTTTCCGCCAATCCTCTTCCCTGGTGTATTTTAGCAGCTGATACTATCTCTTTTTTCCTTCGCCATTTGTACAGTTCATCATTTTATGCTGTTTATAGGAAGTATATAGAAAATACAACATTTGTATTATGTCTACGCCATTAATATTACCTGTGCTGCTTTTATGAGCATACACATAGGAACATTGTAGGTACGATTGCGTTGATTAAATTCAAAATAATTAACTGATTTACCTAGCATGTAGGTCCCAAAAGGGATCTATCAGAATCAGCAATTAGTGTTGGGTTGGATGTCAAAAAATTGCTTATCCTGAATTTCCTCACATACATGTGTATGGTTCATTAATGTCGTACACAGTGGTGCTGGTGTCAACTTATGTGAAATGTGGTTACTTTAAAACAAATTGTTTGATATTCGGATCACGGAGAGAGTTTAAGAGCAATTTATGTTGGAAGATGTCATGAATATGTATCTTTATTATTCACTTCTTTTGCAAATGGAAATTTATTCATATCATATTATTATTATTGAATATTTTCCTATTTTTATTCATCTTAATTCTGCGTTCCGACAATTCTACATCTAGGGGACAGTGATGTGAAAAGAAACAAACAAAAGTACTGCCAAACCATCCTTTTCTAGAACTTACTGAGGTCGACCCCCAGACAATTTCGTTTTTTGAAGAATAATTATTTCCTTAAAAGCTACATGTACTGGACTTTGGATATTCCAATTGCTGGTGAAATTGATGAAGATATTTCCATTTTTTTCCATGATTCAACAACGTTTGCTATTCGTGTTTTTTAACCATACGGAGCCGCACCAGACAGGGACAATCTACGTGCGGGAGCCGTGTATAGTGGCAAGAGTCTCCAGAGGGTTCAACTGCAAGAGCCGAGCTTAAGCATTCGTTGGTTGATTTTTTTGCCTCTCCAGATGTGATAATCCAAAATAATTCAAATTATACACTACTGTTTAAGAGTTACACCCGAAATCTGCTGACCCAAGCTGCGAGAAACATTTCTAGCCGCAGAACTGTTCGATAGCCGCACATGGTAGTCATAAATGGAGGGGTTGGAAATCAAATTATAATTGCGATGTTGCTAGATTGCCAGGATAGTGTAATGTATTTATCCAAATATATGCAACACCCCTTATAATATTTGTCTTGGTCAATAACTATTGATTAAAACATACATGATATAAGTATAATCAATAGTTATTATACAGACGTGTTAACAAAAATATAAATAACATTATTGATGGCTGAGTTAATCTCTAGTCAAATATAGTTAGTATAGTGTAGGTCACTTATATGCACTAATGTACATATAATTGATAATATAAGTTTGGTTGGAACTGAGTATTCCACTACCATCCATCCAACCCTAAATAAGTAAGGCGTAAACTTATCACAATAGTCACATTTCCAGTACCTACTAGGCTTAACCTATTATCGGCCAAGAATAGGTATATATCGTATTTTGGGGTGTCATTCTATCAAGAAGATTATGTATTCTCAAGCAGCCTAGTTCACATTAGACTGTTTTTTTCCAAATGATTCATATTCCCACTTTATTCAATTTCTCCTCAAAATTCTGTACTAGGAGAACGCATAACCTTGAAAACTTGCCTGCAGCGCAAGAAGGAAAGATTTCCAATCGCTTTGCTTGTTGCCGTCTTGTTCAAAGTAGCCACTCCTTGTTATCATGTATGTACACGTTACCTAGATCCTAAGTGGCGGAGATAGATACAATTAGTCAAAGAAAATGTTTCCTTGAATATTAAAATACGGACTTGGTGTCACATTTATTGCGTTGTGAAACTTGCATTTTTGTACATTTTATGTTTTGGATGGAATTCCATTTCTATCCATTTCACTCCATCACAACTCTATTGTCAATCTCCATTCTTTATTCTGCACTGACAACATTCCACATCATATTATATTTATCTTACAAACTATAAAATCGATTTTTTATGTTAAATTTGCCAAACAAAAAGAATGTTTAGTCAGGAAAATTGTAAAGCTTTACATTGAGCAACAATAAACTTGGAGTAAACATGCGCAACAGGTGGTGGTCAACAGACTCACAACTGACAGAGAGAAATGGTTCACAAAAGTGAACAAACGACTTCTTGTCTGTACGATGTCAAAATAAGTCTCCATGATAAGAGTAATGTCTCCGTGGGTGAAGGTCTGAATAAATAAATAATGAACAATCATGCTAGTATATCTCCGAGCTGTATCACAAATTGGGTGTTTTCAAGTATATTCAATTCGGATTTATCTTTTGAGATGTTGATGCATTCACTGTCATGTAATATATATTTTGAAATAATGATATTCCATAGACAGACCAAAAAAAGCTTAAAGGGTTCAGGAGTTCAGTCTTAGGTTCTCAAAAATGTTATTTTCAATAAAACAGCCACTAAATTACTTCCTTAAAACGTTGTCCCTAATTCTGATTTATTTAATACAGTATTATGGCATGGAGTCAATATTTCCAAAAAAGATTAATTAAAACAAGTAGCTCCAAGAAATACTGCGAGCATATTGACTTCACACACGCTGGCAAGATTGTCGATGATAGTAGGAAAGCCAGCTATAAACATCGTCCTTATTAAAATTGGAAAAAATGGGGTTTATGGACCAATCGTTAAATTTTGTTTGTGTCAGTTCAATATTACGAGAGATATTCACATGAAAAGTATTAACAATTTATCATTCCATGGGACAACAGAGAGTGGAGAATCAAAAAATATAAGTAATAAGAGACAAAATTTAAGTGAATAATATGTTCAATTAGATGACCATTTATCGTGATTGAAATACCCATGCAGTGCGTATTATTTTCAATTGTGCAACTATATCTTTTGTTTTCGGATAAATATTTTTTGTTGTTATCCAAATCACTATCCACTATTATTATTTTATTAGTTCGAGTTTCCGTTAAGTGCCATTCATGTATATCTATTATACAAATTATTTTCCATCCTGATCCGACTCGAGCTCGTGACCAGCCCCAATAAAAGTTCCACACTATCAGATTGGAAACGATACACCTGATTAAGGAGCAAAAAGAACAATCTTCATTCCATTTTTAAAATGAAAATATTTAAAAACGAATAAGTATACATATATTCAACTATCCTATGAAGGTATTGAAAACAATTATAATTTTACTCTTGATTATATATACTCAAGGATTTTACTCATAAATGTTCGGAATACTTATAACAATTATATTCAAAACTCTTCCACGAAAAACCCTTTTATAAAAAGCTCTTTCCTGAAACACTCACTTTCCCTTTTTTGGAATTGGAATACCTGACTCACTCCACCGTTATCCTCTCCCCTCAATTGATTACTACGTGAGTATCTATACACTAAGAAATAAGAGCTCCAAGGAGAGTGAACTCTTATATAGCGTGCACGCACTCTCAGTGAATAGACACCCTGGTCTCTAGGCCAAGATTCCGTCTAGCTTATGGCTATGCTACGAATAATAGCTGTTGTCTTCTTGCGTCGTAAGCCTATTTCTATTGTTCCCAATAGGTTTCGGTGACAGCTTCATTTTCATTGGTAACGTTAATTAATTACGTTATATAGGTGCGGCTAATATTTGTCTCTCATATTATGAATCTCATGTACATATTGTTATGTTCAACTTCAGGGTAACTTTAATAAATAAATTCACTTCACTTTTCAATGCTATTCATGACTGTCTTAAATATCTTGAGACCTGCCAATTTGAGACAACTCTTTGACAATGTCGTTCAAGGAAAATCACTATAAAGTGGAATAAGGGTGGTTAGACAGTGTACAAATCACCATAGCATATCACCTATACCAAAGGAAGGTGCAACAAACGAAAACCAGCAAATTTTAGTCGTTCAAAACCTAGCACGTGGGACACTTGAACCATTTGATGAATTATCGGAGTCATTTTCGTCATGGATTGAACGTTTTGAACTGTATTGCGATTTAAACGCAATAGGGCATGTCCACGTGACGTCACAAACTAGTCTGGTGGTAAAACAATAAACAAAGCGTTCAGACCACGTGGTACTTAATATTGAGGTTATGCTGATTTATTATGATAGATCATGTTTGAGTTTAGTAGGTTTTGCTTCAGTGTACTTTTAAAGTTATTTTAATTGTTGATCTTGCATATTTGATAATATATAAAATAGGTTGATAGTTGCTTGTTGTTTGATAATTTTTCATCATGTCTATTGTTTATTGTTTTACCACCAAAGTATTGTCAATTACCACCAAAGTATTGTCAATGTCAACCGTCGTGGACATGCCCTATTGAAGAAACCGAGAGCGTTAAACAAAAGTTATTCTTGTCATATTTAGGAAGTGGGAATTATAGTATTCCGCATAAAACATGTCTTCCTCTAGAACCAAGAGACAAGAGTTTAAATGAACTGAAGAAAATACTTTTCAACAAATATAAACCTGAGGGGCTAATAACGACAAATCGATTAACATTTAGCGGACGAGATCAAAGGCAAGATTAAACAAATGAAAAGCTACATTGAGGCAATACAAGAACTTGCTATGAAATGTAACTATGGAGCTTCAGTTGAAAAGCAATGTAAAGACAGACTGGTCTGTGGTATTAAAAGTGATAACATCAGAAGAAAACTTCTCTCAAAAACAAATTTAACTTACCAAAAAGCCAAGGAAATTTCACTAAAGGAAGAAACTGTCAGAATATGCAAACACCCTTCATCAGGGATCTCAAATAAACAAAGTTAAATCAAGTAGAGTCAGTCAATATAATGAGAATGGGAATCAAAGTAGAAACGAATATACAGGCGTAGCTAGTCAAAATTATCGAAGAAGTCAAGTTAGTGCAAGTCCGTCAAGCTGTAACTGTCAAAGAGGTGCAATTCCGGTTAATAGAAAACCAAGTCAGTTTAACCATAAACAAAAGCAGTCATATCAATTTAAGCCAACATACAAAGGCAACACAAGTCAGTCTTATAAGAATCCGTCACTAAGTCAAAATATTTACCAATACTGTCATAAATGTGGAAGATTTCATGATTCAGCCGCATGCCCTGCAAGATTTTGGACATGCTATAATTGCAACAAAGTAGGTCACACAGCTCCTTACTGCAAGTCGTAGATAAAACATTTAGAGGCAGAAGAAGATATAGAAGAAGTAGTTAAGTGTGTTAACCAAGAAGACTCCAAAGGCTCTCTTCCAGATATATTCGGAAGTACAAGCATCCACCAAGTGAGAATTATCAATTATTCTGATAATTATAATAATTATGAGTTGAATAAAAAACATGAACAAGAGTCACTAGTTGAACAGTTGGCATTAATTCATTAGGCAGAAATGTAAACACTTTTGGTTCAAATAATTTACAATGTCAGTCAAATTCAATAAATAAAGGGAATTGCGCAAAAGTTAGGTCTACACACAAACCACAAGTTGCTTATAATTTCTCGCAAATGAACAAAATCAAAATAAATAATAATCGCCCAGAAATAGTCAGTTTATACATAGATAGTGAGGGGGTTCAAATGGAAATTGATTGTGGAGCGGCATTATGTGTCATACCATTTGAAACTTTCAACACATTATTTCCTGGAAGTTTAATAAATCCCTCTGCTTGTGAGCTTCTGTCTATATCAGGTCAAATTAACGTAAAGGGTCAAGTTATGGTAGGAGTGAGTAATGAGAAAATTCAAAAATCAATTTAATCATTAATAGTATGTTCTGAGGAAAATTTTGTTCCTTTATTAGGAAGGAACAAGACCTCATAAGGTTCCATTATAAAAATAAATTAGTATAAAAGACTATTCTTTTAAATAATATGAACAAATTGATGAAATAGTCTCGAAATCTTGTGGAATAAAGCTTTGAACGCTTTTTCCAATATTTTTGTCAGGTACGGACAAGCTGCAAGTCACATGGAATAATAGCTAAGGAGCTTGCCATTGCGATGAACTTTGAATAATCGGGAAATGTCAATTTTTTGCCAAGTTATGGAACAACTCGTTCGCCCGCTTACAAGTTAATGCATAGACAGCAGAATTCCTACAGGCAGAGCAGCAGCTGAAATGAGGAGACTTTTAGGTCTCAATAACTATCGAGTTTTCGAAAAAAATGATGGGGACCATTTTTGTAGATAATAAGACGATTTTCATTTTTTCATTTTTTATCCAGAAAAAAATTCCGTAATTCGCATATTTAGCCAGATATTAGCAAGAAACCCGTTTTCCAGGGTTTAGAGGGCCATTTCCCCCCCGTCATTCGTAAACTCAATCGCGTCAAGCTTTTTCTTGTCTAAAAACACCTGCCGTGACCTACAAATTGAGCCCAAAGTGAAGTCTTCAGCGACTTTTCAGGAGCTTTCGATATTTTCAGGTGTTCAGTTACTGGACTATTAATTCCAAACCCAATTATTGCT
>CAJUYI010000532.1:11194-46371 GCA_910591695.1 Galerucella pusilla | reverse complement strand
GTATGAATAGACTTTTCGCATTTGTATAATATCTGTAATACTCTTTTTCTACGTTCTACACGGCCCGATAGATGCATGTGTTCAACGTAAACAACGTTTAATGCTGTTCCGTCCGTCCCAATTCTCGAATCAACGAATGATAATTATTCGTTTCACCGGTATCTATACGAAGTTCAGTAACGTCTCTTATGTTTTTGCCGTGAATGAGAGAGTCGAGATTCGGTCTTCGCAAAAGGCGTTTTCGGAAACTTACTCGGGTTGACACGATCCCCAACCTGCACGTTCGTTTACCTAACCCGAGTTGCCTACCTGTGTTCGGATACTTCCGAGTTGTTGACTGGATGACTGACTCAGGTTCATTTTTCGTAACCCACCTCGAGAGGTAGGTCGGTAGAGACGCTATAGGCACCGCATGCGCATTACTGAAGTGTAATATAACATAACCTAATTCTTTTAGTGGTAACAAAATATATTGCTTTTATTAAACATGAACAAAAGGGGCATTGCTACATTAACGGCGTTGGCATTTGATTATTTATTCGAAGATGATGACGAAATTGAAGAAGAGATGTATGTTTTGTTATGACGTTAGCTGTCAGATCAAAGACGAAACCTATTAGTTCGTAAACTACAGTTCCCGAGTAGGTGATCGGAGAGATTCATCACGTGACCTCTCTGGATCGAGTTAGTGAGCCGGAGTAAGTTTCCGAAAACGCCTAAACAGTAGTGGTTATGACTCCTACGATGAGCAGTGATAATTTGACTAGACATGACAAGTAATTCGTGAAAATGTCTTTGAACAATAGATAATAGTTTCCTTGAAAAAGTTCATTTTTGACTCCCAAAAAAAATAGTCGCGATGTCTTTGATTCTTTAAGAAAGACGTAGTTTTTATTTCCTGGCGATGTCAGTGATTTTGGTCGTTTTATAACTAAAAATTGACAATATGGCATATAGTGATAGGCCCCGGAATATATTGCATTTCTTGTTCCCCATTCAGTTCTTACACAATACGATAATCTTAGTAGGTACGTTGAGATATGTTAATATATGACTGCTAAAATAACCCAATAAGATCAGTGAATGTCTCTTTTTACTTATTGAAGAGTATATTAAAAAATTAGTTGGCGTCCAAATTATCTGTTTCTGTTTCTGCATTCTCTTGACGATCGCCAAAACAACATCCTAATTCAGGCGAAGATTCAGACCCTGAGACACTATCAGCGTTCGGCGGTCTGTACAACTGAGAGCTTCGATTCACTTTTTGATCTCATCTTACCGAGCTTTCTGCCAGTTATAAATTGATTCCCTCTTGACGTGACAATTGCGGTATTTCTACATGTTACTACAACATGAGGTCACACTTTTCGAGGCCGGCGCACCGGACATTTTTTGCATTAACGACCAAATAAAAAAATGATATAAGTTGCGTCACTTGGGTCAGATAGATGGACGCAGTGAAGTAACTTAAATCGGAATAATCTAGCTCGATCATACTGGTCAAGACGGGCCAAGTTAGTTCCAGTGCTATTGTGTAGCTCGTACCAATTTTCTTAGCAGAAAAAAAATAACGAACGAAAATCGAGACTATTCAATCACAAACAACAATATGAACATGGGTTTTTTGTTTGTATGCAAATATGAAAGGACATTACAGACATTTACAAGTGAACATTATTTTAACACTGATAACAAATGCAGTATTGCCGCGTCTTACGAAGTATTGCTGGAAACTATCAAAGTTAAGAAACATGTTATTCACACACTGCATATTGAAAATTGTGCAATCAAAATGGCGAAATAATTCGATGGAACCAAAATTTCGCAGAAACTTCATAAACAATTGCTATAAGGGTAAACCATATTCATCAACCAACGTTAGCCAGCATGTGATTTTGACCAAACTATTTGAATCCACTTCATGAGTAGCTCGATCTTGCTTTTTTGCATAGTACCGCTAAAGACACACATACTTTTGAAGTTGTGATTAAGGTAGCAACAGAATATGGGGGACTTAATAAATATTTCCAAATTGTCAGAGCTCTTTAGTTTGCAGGACCCTTAAAACAACAGCTATTTTCATTTCGCGATGAAGCTACGTTTTTTTCGGAACAAAGGTTGTTATTAACAAACACATCAATACATCATGTCTTAATTTGGTGACGCACCAATTCAGCATAAATGTCTGGATAGGTGTAATCAGCAATCAACTACAGGTACTGGTTGGAAAATGAACGTGTTCTTCAACCACTTTACCAACACGCCTTTTTATGTCTAAGCCTGAGGAGCGCTGCACGAACTTGTTGACTATACAGCACTTAGACTGTAGCAGTTGCTGATGTTTGGTAGCTCAAAAGGGTATTAGAGTATAAGGCTAAAAGACATTCGCCACTATAAAAATCTTTCATTTAGCAACTACCACAGGTCGTAAAGCTACAGTAATTGATGCCTTATTGACTTCTGTCGTTTGAAATTGAGGCACTTTCAGATTAAATAGTTTTAATGAAATACGGAGAACACTAGACTACAAAATTTTCGTCTCAAAACTTGTCATGCGCTCAAACACAGTAAATGTTACTCAAAACGTAGATTGAACAAAAAAAATACTCACTAACAGAATTTGTTCACTAATCAATATACAAATGATTATCGTAGCTTTGCACTTATATAGCACTGATTTTTATGGGAATTTACTTCCGTTAGAAGAAATTAATTAACTTTCGTTTTGAAAAATGCACTGACAACCCCCTCACATTACTCGAGAGATCAGGTCGGCAGTTGGTAGGCTTACTTATTATTTTCGGAAGATCATCGATTCTAAGAATCGTGACATGGTGACAACCGATTTTCAGGGATGGTGATGTTATCTTTTTCAGGGAAGAAAGTTAGGCTAGCGCCGATAAGAAAATGACCTGGGGTCAAACATTCCAAGTCAGATGGGTCGGATATTTAAAATTGCCTCTATTTGGGCTAGAATTGTAGAGTACTCTTCATATGCTAATTTGGAGTCTCCAAGAATTTTTGACATGAGCTTTTTCGAGCTTTTTATCGCGCTTTCCCACATACCTCCAGAATGTGGCGCTCGAGGAGAAATGAATTTCCATTCGATTTTCAAATGCGATGAGAAATTTTGAATGGAAACAATTTCTGAATATCTGAAACTGTTATCAGCGCCCTGGAAATTGGTGGCGTTGTCGGAATAGATTTTGGTAGGTTTACCACGATGGGAAATGAACCGTTTTAGGGTCAAGATAAAGGCTTCAGTGGATAAAGAAGTTACAGCTTCGATGTGAATAGCTTTGGTGACAAAACATACAAAAAGCGCTATATAACATTTTATCAAAGGAGCTTTACGTAGTTTGGAAGATTTTATAAGAAATGGTCCTCCAAAGTTCAGTCCTGTTTTTTGAAACGGTCAAGCAGGGATGACTCTATCTCGTGGAAGGTCTGCCATAATTTTAGTACATGGCTTAGTTGAAAAGCGAAAACACTTATAACAGTTTCGAATGAGCTTTTTGGTAATTTTTAAACCATTTAATGGCCATAAATTTAGTCAAAAATTGTACAACACTGTTTGAGCTCCAGCGTGTCCAAGCCTCACATGTTCAGCTTTAATCATTAAATTGACAGTTATATCTTTTGATGGCAGAAGTAATGGATATTTTTGGTTAAAAGAAATGTCAACGTTAGCAAGACGTCCACCTACTCGAAGCATTCCATTATCGTCTAAAGAAGGTCTCAGCTTATTTATTTGCCTATCTAATGCATTTTTTTTTGTTTAATCTCATTATTTTCCTTTCAAAATTGAGTTTGCTGTAGGGTCTTAATTATAAAGATTTCAGAATTGCTCAATTCGGATACTGTCAAGGGACCAGAAAATTTGTTTGAATTCTTACAATTTCTGATGAACCTTTGTACGTACGCCATTCATTGTTCTTTGCAACTTTGTATAGCAGGAAAATTTAAAAAATGAAGTTAAAATGAAATTTTCTTCCGTTAAGGCTGTCATGACGACAGTTTTTGTTTCGGGAATGTCAGAATGTTGAAGGTTTGGGTATGCAAAATTATCAAATTTTGATAAGTCGAGATTGGGATTTATTAGAAATGTCGGTCCATGCCACCAAAGTTTATTGGTAATTAAATTATTTGCGCTAGTGCCACGTGACACCAAATCAGCGGGATTATCGATAGTATTTACATACCTCCATGAATGATCTTTAGTTATAGCTTGAATTTTAGTAACCCTGCTGCCTACAAATACTGTCCAACGGCTGGGTTCAACATTGCGCCTGCATAAAGCGATCTGGCTGTCGAACCAAAGATTTACAGAAATAATATTAGTCTTTGTTTGAAAGTCTTTATAGATTTTGTCTACTGAATTGGACAGTAGTAGCATGGCTGATAATTCCAGCCGGGGAAGTATAATTGTGGTAGAAACGGGTGATACACGTGATTTTGCCGAAATTAAGTTACAGGAAACATAATTGTCAGAATGAATGGTTCGTAAATACACGCATGCGCCAAAAGCTTTTAGACTGGTGACTGAGAAGCCGTGCATTTCGACGAGAATAATAGATTTGGGATAGTTAATTGAGATAGTTTGGGAAGGTTGTTTACGAATGTATGCCATTTTTCCAGTATGACTGGATCTGATATCTCCGTGTCTCAGTCAAGTTTAGCTTGCCATAATTGTTTGACTGAAAGTTTTCCACACAATATCATAGGATTAAAAAGCCCAAGAGGATCAAAACATCGCGCTATGGTTGAGAGAATTTTTCTCTTGGTGGCGAGGGATATTGAAAAGGTAGTGGGGACAGAAATGTTCAAATTATCAGAAGCTGGGATCCAATTTAGGCCTAGCACTTCATTTTGAGTATTGTCTAAATCAAGACTAATACATTTTTCAGGATTTTGTGAGGAAGAAGAATTGTTTGAATCAGAAATTTCAGCAAGAACGTTGAGATATTTGAGGCCCACTTGTGTAAATTGAACCCGTGATATTCTGATACAATTTTTAATTTTTGAAATAATTTTACCAATTCATGTTCAGAATTCGTGGATGAAATTATATCATCCATGTAAGTTTCGGATGTAAGGTCGTTTGCCGCTAAAAAGGAATTGGAATTATTGTTATTTGCAATCTCTTTCTATACTCTTGTCGCTACAAACGGAGAGAAATTGCAACCATAAGTTAGGGTTGTTAACTCAATGCACTGCAGGGGCTGTTGAGGATTTTCTCGCAATAATACATTTTGTAAAAAAGTGTTCTGTGTTTAAAGAAATTTGAAGGAACATTTTTTGTACGTCAGAAGTTATCGCAAACTTATTTAGCCTAAAAATACAAAGAATATCGAATAGATGTGGTTTCCTCTGATACCCTTTCAAAAATATGTCTTTCAAAGAAACGCCTGTTGAGGTTAGGCAACTAGAATCAAAGAAAACACGAAGTTTTGTAGATGTACTCTGTTCGCGAATTACGCACAAGTGTGGGATAAAACATTTTAATTCGTTTAATGAATTAGTGAGGTTGAGAGGCACATATTTTGCATGTCCTGAGCTCACGTATTCAGACATGAATTTACTATATTCAGAAAATAATTCTGGATTTTTATAGATTCTATTTTCGAGAGAGAGAAAGCGCCTTTTGGCGATCAGAAATGATTCACCGAGTTTATGGTGTTCTTTTTCTGATTTCAACGGGAAATTGACTTGGAACCTGCTGTTTTCCAGAATTTTTGTGAAATTTTGAAAAATAGTTTCCGCTCATTCGTCGTCAGACGAGAGAATACTCTTAGAAGGAATTTTCTCCTGTTCCCCAAATTAATCGACTTTCGTTTTGAAAAATGCACTGACAACCCCCTCACATTTCTCGAGAGATCAGGTCGGCAGATGGTAGGTTTACTTATTATTTCTGAAAGATCATCGATTCTAAGAATCGAATGATCTTCCAGTGGTTTGAGAATATAGTTCTCGAACAGGTACTGGAACTTTAACTTTGTGTGTGCAATTATCACTTCAGAATTTTGATTTTTGGTGGAATAGTATATATATATTTCCTCAAATTATTTCATTTAAATATTTAATAAATTATTTCACTTTTGTGATTTGTGGTAGAATAAACCAGTGGACCAAAAATAAATATTCTAGAGGTATTTTACCGCGAAATTTAAAATTTCGAATGGTCTTTAAATAAGGATAAGGAAGGTTCCGGCAGGTCTTCTCTCATCGTTTTGTCGAGAATACAACAACTGTGCAGTAATCCGAATAATTATTTTAACTTCAGTTTACACAAAAACTAATAGGCTGCCGTAACTTTTTAAGTACCTATCTGGATTACTGCACAGTTTCCTGGAACAAAGTTCTGGAGATACCTACAGTTCCTGGGAAGCCCAGTTCCTGGGATTAACAAATCCTGAGATACAAGTTCCTTGGTGACAAACAAGTCCCTTGAAAAATTTCCTAAGGCTATAGTTCCTTGAAGACATATAGTTTCCTGCATAAAGTTTCCTGGGATACAATTTCCCGAAGCTACAGTTTCCTGGAATGAAATTTCCTAAGGCTACAGTTCCTTGGAGTACATCAGGCCTTTGGATGACGAATGTTCACAAAGAGATTTTTCAAAGTTTAAATATGTAAAGTATAAAGTTGGGCTCCATCTTCATAAACATATACATGTGCTAAGTATTTTTTTGTTGTATTTGCTACTAACCCATCTTTTTTTGTAATTTCAAAACCGTAATTATTTACATTTTTTTTACTCTGTTCTAAGTTCTTTCTTTTCTTTTCCAAACAGATAAAAATTAGTTGACCATTAAATTTGATTTTTTCTCTAATTTTCTTTTAGGAAAGAAAATTAGTGTCGCCCTGAAATTGCTTTCTCTTTTTTTTCTTTAGATCAATAGGGTAACAAAGCCCTGTGAACTGGCTTAGTTTACCTCCAAATTTTATTGGTTAATTGGGCAAGAACCTACATTATTCAACATAATTTTTTTCACTTCATTCAACTTAATTATTGTTTCATTGGCGCTCAACTTTAAATAGTGTAATAAAACAACAATTTGGTTTCAGTACTAGTACAGTTATTATCCACCTATTGAAGGAGTGACGTTTGTCTGATGTCAGAAAAATTAATTGCTGAACACGATTATTGCCCTGCACATTTTAGTCAAGTGGCTCGTCAATATCCTGACACTACGTATGGAAATCTATGGATTGAAGGAGATAGACCAGTCAATTTGCATACGCTATAGATGAGTTTTTGGTTTCCGGTGCTACTGGAGATCATTAGTTTATTCTGTTCCAATAGAAAATCGTATTCAGCTATTAGTAAGAAGAAAGGGTGCATGTGATGAAATTTGATATAATTTGAGAATGTTTTCCAGAGTCAGACAATGCCCAAAGAAATGGTTGGCTCCAAATTATGGAATATATTTTATAAGTTGCAATAATATTTTTATTGTCTATTATTTTCAGAGAATGAAAAAGAAGTGGTCAGAAAATTTAATTCAATTTGTCGCGAAGACGGTACATGATAGCGAATTTAAATAGTTATTCTTTTTTGAAAAGCCTTTTTGAATTTTTGTGAAATATGTGGGAAGGGATCAATTTCACTCCAAGTCTCACAAGATGACTGAATAATTCACTAAACCACACAAATATACCTATCTAAAGCCAAAAATAAGCGTGCAATTGAACTATTTCCCATCCTCTTTCACTTGAAAAAAACATAATAACAATTAAGAGGATCTAAGAGGATCGAAAACACACAATGCGACGTTATTCCATTCAATTATGCACAATTCCACATAATAACACTCCGGTGCGATCGACGGAGCTCAAAATCAGTCAAAAATCCTCATTGCAAGTGAAAAGCACACAAATATACCAAAAACTAAAATAAGCTTACAATTAGAACATTTTCCATCTTCCTCCTCCCAAATACAGACAAATACACATAATACACTATACCAAAAACAAAAATAAGCGTGAAAATAATTTTCCATCCTCTTCCTCTCGAATGTAGTCAAAATCACATAAGAACACTGAATACAGTCAATAGCGTATAGAAATCACCAAATTCACGCCAAGCACTTATGTCTGCAATAAAAATGTGGATTTGTAGTGAACCATTATCATTGAGGGGTTTCACAATCTACCAAGTTTGAAGTTTGTAGGTAGCAGTTTTCTGAGGTATGCTCAAAAACTAACTCAACATCGTAATGTCAGCTTCCTTAGGAGGAACTTTTGGAAAAATGATATTTAGGTTACCTATAGGGAAATAAAATTACATCTTGTGTTTGTAGTTGGCGTTCGTGACAGTTCAGTTCAAATAATTCCTAAAACTGTCATCTCAGAAATTGGAGAACTTGTTTCATTTTTTATTATCACCTATTCCAACCTAATTGAATTTTGTGCCAAAGCTTTGAGACTTGTTAATAAAAAGCCAATTTCTTATCGTTTTCCAATTCATGTTCCGGAGAGTATTTTTTGTAGGATTTCCATATTTCCGAATAAAAATATTTTCAAATATTCTCGATACACAGTTTGAATCCAGTTAACTTTTCACGGACACAAAAGGAAATGTCAGATGAGAATCTACTAAAAGGACGAAATACTAAATTTTAATTATGTACTCTGGTAAGCAATGAAAATTAGTCTTCCTTTGAATTTTTCGCTTATCCTTTGTGGGGACTGTCATACATTTCCACTTATGCTTTTTCCTTTGATAATCTCTCGTCATTTTACATGGAATATTCCATTTTTTTCAGCCCCAACGCCACACAAGAAGCAGCGATATTTATATTACCTCTTTTTTCCACTAAAGTTGAAGATGGTCGATCCTTTGAAGTCACTTTTTTAATTAAAGATGAGAACTTTGAGTGATTATTAGCCAAATGTAACAAGGGTCTCGCAATTTTCCCCCAATATTATTTTCTAAGGAAGTTAGTCCTCTGAAAACTGGAATATTCACAACGAATACGGGTTTCAGGATTGTAGTAATAGTCACTTGAAGATTATTATAATTTAAAATATAGAAACATTAAATTAATATACTCACTAGTGTGAAATTTGCAAGGACTAAGTTTCCATTAACTATAGTGAAGATAGTGATTAGTCTATCTTTCAAAATTCTATTTCTCTATTCCAATTTATTTTCGACAATTAATAGTCATTCATTCCGATATAATTTTTGATGATTGATATTTTTTAATCGCCCTTTCAATCCTCATGTTAGTAACAAAACTTTCAGGTCGACTATTTAATTTGAATCATTTTTTATTATCCAAATCTAAGAATATTTATTAGTTTTTTTGCTGTTCAGTTATTGTTTCTAGATTTAAAAAAAAAAAAAAAAATGTGTTATACAAAAAAAAAAATTGTAATAATCTGTGGCAGAAAGACCTCGGTCGTTAGCCAGTTGGGTAACCAATAAAGATAATCTCCTCCTCCTCCTTTATTAGTTTCATATGTTACTAATGTCAATAATAAATGACATTAAAATGTCACAGAGAAAGTCGTCGGTTCAAATGTCAGTTTTCGCCTTCCAAAAACTTCTTTGGATGTCACTAGTAATTATATATGATGTTATAATGATGTTAATTATATATATATGAAATCATTTAACAAAAACGATGGGTGAGTTGAAAACTAAAAGTATTCCATACTAGACGTCAGTTCTATGCCTTTTCTGTTAATATTATAGTACGTTTGGTTACCTGTGCCAAAAAACGTTCATTTATAGAATATAATTCATTCATAGGGGTCATTAATGATTAATTTGTTTATAATATAATTCCTATCCTATCACTATTAAATGTGACACTTTAAGTCACTCCTTGACGTTAGGTAACGTCACATTTTTCATAACCTTCATATATCAGTATTGAAATGTATTTATGTAAAAACCCTACGTAACTGTTTAATTTTCAAAGAATAATTACTTCTAAAACTGACAAATATTTCATTATTTAAACTGACAATTACCCGATTATTTTAATTCAATAATATTTTAGGATTTATAAAAATTGAAAACAACATTATTAAGGACACAGTTATTTGAAATAAGTCAATTTTCTGGGTGAATACTTCATAGTAACAATACTTTTAACACCATTTAAAGAGACGTAAGTAACATTTACTAGTCGAGATCGGTTTTGTAATTTGATAATAAAGCTCGAGACTAGTAGAATATACTTAACATACTCAAATGCCTCCTCGCAAAACTTATTCTTTAATTTTCATTGATTGAATCCGATAACTTTATATAGCGTGAAATTATGTAAAGCAAATATTCAAGCCTAAAGTTTCTTTTTTTTTTATTTTAATATCAAACTGCATCAACCACTAAGGGTTATTAGCAGTGGGACAATACAAGAAACAAGGTTTTAGTTAGCAATGAAATACAATACAATACATACAGTTATGTGGTAGGTACCTTAAATTCTAGAGCAAATATTAGTTTGGTTAAGGAACCCTAATACGTTTTCTATGTTGTGATTTTCGTTTAGTATGTTCTCTAACGAACCTTTAATACCGTGAAGTTCTCTTTGTAATTTAAATTTAGGACACCGCACTAATATATGTGATACACTTATTTGCACATTACACATGTCACATATGGGTTGAATGTCTTTTGAGAGTAAATGCTTGAGAGTAAATGCTAATTAAAATGATTTAAGGCCTTGCTAATAATAAATACGATTACAGCATACTAACAAATGGCGCTTACTCATATCATGCTGAAAGTAAATCATAATAATAATTAAATACTCAGAAACATGTAACAAACAATATGTTTATATAAGATAAACAAGACAACAATGTAAAATACGCAAACAGCTATATTCACTCTTATTTCTCTTCGACAAGTTTTTTTGACATTGTGTCATGTTCTTTGATAGATAATTTTTTACTGGATATAGTAACCAATCAAATTATTCAATTTCAAGTCTTGTGTCAAATTACATCCAATAACCGCTGTATCACAGCGATAATTTTTTACTGAATATTGTAACCAATCAAATTACTTAATTTCAAGTCATGTGTCAAATTTCATCCAATCACCGCATCGATAATACCCTACATGTGGTGTTTTCAGTTTGGTGTTTATGTTTTATTGAAAATTAATTAAATGTCAAGTTGACAACTGGATTAAAAATGTCGGAAATATTTGGTATTGCATCTAACGATTCAATTAATTTACCAATTGTACTTTTCACAACTGTAGTTTTAAAGAAAAATGGATAATTTTTTATTAAAACTAATAAAGTTTGTATTGAAAAGTATTAAGCGTCAGATTGACAATCAATTTTTTGATATCTACAAAGTAAAAAATTATCTTATCGAATACTCCTCGGGTCTTGATAAATACTTAAAATTATGTCGTAGAGTATCCTTCAAGCGTGTTGCTCAAAGATAATAGCCCTCGGCCTGCGGCCTTGGGCTATTATCCAGCAACACGCTTTAAGCATTCTCTATGACAAAATTATCTCGGTATTATCAAGACCCTAGGGGTATTACTACTGATAATACCCTACATGTGGTGTTGTCAGTTTGGTGTTTACTTTTTATTAAACATTAATTAAACGTCAAACTGACAACTGGATTAAAAATGTCGCGAAGATTAGGTATTGCATCCAATAATTGTACTTTTCACAACTGTAGTTTTAAATAAAAATGAATACTATTTGATTAACATTGATAGAGTTTGTATTGAAAATTATTAAACATCAGATTGGCAATCAATTTTTTGAAAGCTACAAAGTAAAAAAATTATCTTATCGAATACTCCTCGGGTCTTGATAAATACTCAAAATTTTGTCGTAGAGAATCCTTCGAGCGTGCTGCTCAAAGATAATAGCCCTCGCCTGCGGCCTTGGGCTATTATCAAGCAACACGCTTCCAGCATTCTCTATGACAAAACTATCTCGGTATTACTACTAAATATATACTCCTGTGGCCTGTAATGGTACCTCGATGATACCAGATATATATTAAAGTTGGGTGAATATTAAGCTGAAAATGCTACTTAAGCAAAGTATTTTATTGTCGCTAAGATCTGAAGTTCTGGAATAAATCCTCCTCCATTATTAAATTGGTCACAAACATTTTTTGATGAACCATATTAATTATATTTTCAGTAAAATTTTTGTTCATTCTGTAAATTTGCTTCAATTTCAAATCATCATATTCTCCAAACAGATTTATCTTTCTCAAATAAACTTTAGGATTTTTAGGAATTCCTCAGCCTCGACTACTTCTTGGTTAATATAAATTGAGTGATCTACATCCATATTGTATATAATTAATATATGTATATAGTCAAGAACAAGTAAGTAAAGAAAACATTGTTGTATTCTGTATAAAAATTTAATTTTTTTAAAATTGCAAAGCGCTTTCGGCTATTAAGCCATCTTCAGTGCGATACCTGCAAGGAAGTAATAAAAGTTGGAAATATGTACAATAAGAAATAAGTAAAGAATAACTTACACGTCAGGTATGTGATACAAGACACCTAATTAAAGGTTGACAACACATTAACGTAACAAAATAAAATTTATTAAAATTACATTAATTTAAAATAATCCTCTGATTGGGGTAAACTGTCTTTAAATTTTGAACATTTTTAGTTTAAATTTTTATTATCTTCAACTACTACACAAACACGTGTTAGTAGAACGGAAATTGCAGTGACACTACTTTAAATTTAAATTAACAAATGACAAATGCCAATCTAAGTGAACACAGAACTCAAGTTATCCAACATGAGTATAAAAATAATATTGTAATGATTTTGTGTAAATGTGAATATTAAAAAAACCCGTTTAAATTTGCAGAAATTGTTGTTAATAAAGTAATTTAGTAAAGTCCCAAAACAAATATGTGAATTTCCCAGATAAAATTGTAAATAAATAAATTCGATCAACCCATTAGCGCCGAAAATTATTTTTTTTTATTTCAATATTTTCTTCGTTCAAAATATGTCCTACTGGCTTAAAAAAACTGAAAAGAATTGAAACTTTTTTTCACAGATTGATAGGTAATGAGATATTAGTTGTTACCATATGGCAACGCTAGGCCTTTACACTGCCTAAAATTGAAACACATCTTTTTTATTAGAACACATTAAAATTTTATCATAGAACATTATAATGATGTAATCTAAAGTAAGTAACAAGTTTGGAAAGTTAACGGAAATGATAAGGTGCAAAGCAGGTAATACATAGGACTACGTTACATTTTGAACACATGGTTCTTACTGTGGTGTTGCATATTTTGAGTGCACATCTTTTTCGTTTGTTTTGTGTTGTTTTTTGAACCAAATGATCTAAGCGATCAAACCGGATATTATCCCAATACTCGCGAATCTGAAGATTTCAATGAGAAAGCTCGGCGCCCAGATCCTTTCGGCAAAACTTGAAATTTTTTCAAGTATACGGTCGCCACCTCTCTTTTACACTCTAACTGTGAAACCTTTTGTTTTCGAGATCGATTGTATAGTATCCAAGAGTTTTGAAGAGCAACATCGAAAATCCAAGTTAGCAATGGCCAATACCATTTCTTACCACTAATACCAACTCGATAGCATCCAAGATTCTGGTCCATCTGATCAGTTCCTCCCATGTGGGCATTATATTTCGCAATAACTTTTGGTCGTGGAACCATTATATTTTTCTTTTGTTGTTTTGAATACCTTTTAACTTTTCCAATTTCTTGAGCCCAATGCTAAGTAGAGACCATAGTTACCACGGCAGAAGCTCGCAACTGTCGAGATGTCAAATTGTCAACTAACCTACGAAAAAAAAGCGTTGATTAGAATATACCAGATTATGATAAAAACTTGGCTTATTACCCGCCATCGTCCTCGTCAGAGTCAGAGTCCTCGTCTGTGTCTACATTGGGTTCTGGTGGCTCAATGTAAATATCGCCATCAAGCTCATCATTATACACCATATCAAGCGCTTCCGCAAGTGAAAAACCATGTCTGTAATTATTTGAAATCACTTAGTGCAAACGCCTAGTGTTGCCATATGGTAACATACAAGTTTACACCCTTATAACTCACTAACTTGTCAATGAATTGTATTCAAAAGTTTGCCAAGGATAAGCCTTAGTATTCTTAACATGACAGTATAATAAAATAGCCACTACTTCCACACATAAAAAATACATGATACTTACTCTAATCGTATATCGATATTTTCACGATGTTTCAAAAATTATCAAATTCAACTGCTCTAATTACTCACAATTCGGCGTTCTTACTGAAAATAAGTGAACACGTGGCTTTTGCACTCTATTAGTGGTAATATGACAGGCCCACAAAAAATTTACTAGTTTATGCCCAATACTGGCACACTTTGAGTAGTCACATGTTTGCTATAGCCATATGGCAACGCTAGGCGTTAATGGGTTAAGGTCTGATGAGAACCAATCAAATCATAAGATGCGGAAGAAAATTGAGAGTCTAATGAGAACCCATTACTAAATCTAGTTCGAAATAGAAAAATGCATACATAGTTCAAGAGAGATTCCAAAAGCACATAAATTAATTTGAAAATTATAAAATATTTGTGTTAATCAATGGAAGTAATTATTTGAGAATAATTCTAATAGTATATTATCAATGAGGCTGTTACTTTTCAAGGGTGGTATTCCAAAGTATGTTGAGCTTTATAGATTATTTCAATTTTCATCAGGAGGAAATACTTGTTCTAAGGTTTGTTTCAGTATCTTTTTGTATTGTCTATTAACTTTGGATCGTAATTGTTATTAACTGCTATTTGTTTTATGATATCCAGCACTTTGTTGTAATTATTAGTATTCAATGAAACTTGGAAGTATGTGTATCATACTATTGAAAGCTGCTTATTTATGAATAAATGGATGGACCGGACTATTATGAATTGTAATCTCTATATGTTATGGTTTGTGAAATATAGTTTATCATTCTTATTTGGAATTGCATAGACTCATTTTGTTTGAGCTTTTGCGGTAAATTTTATATTGTAATAGATGAATCTGTCCAATAGGGTGGCAGGGCTGGCAAAATGCCACGGGCCCCCGACCTAAGAGGGTCCCGGCCCAAGAGAACGCGAGCTCAAAAATATTTTCTTACATTCTCCCCGAGTATTTTATTGTATTTGAAAAGTAAATATTCATAAGTTCGGCAAAATTCAAAGTGAGACAACTGAAGAGCAATTTCAAGTTAATCGTTAAGCATTTTAAACAACCTAAACAAAAAGATGTTGATTCATTTTTAGAGATGTACACACTACCCGCCAAATAATGCCATATGTGTTCACTGAGCTGCTCATAATTTGAATCTAGTACTCAATGATAAAGTGAGGGAGGTTATTGATATGCAAAATTTTTTGGAAACAGTTTAACAAATTAATAATTATTTTTGGGCATAGTATCAAAAGGTGGAATATTTTATCAAGTTTTATATCTAATAAAGAAAGTGAGTCCTCAACTTCATTAACATTGGAAATATTTTTATTATGTTATTGGTTTTCCATTGTAAGATCCTACTTACTATCGATGCAGCCTCTAAAGCACTTCAGTCTACCGACTTTTCAAATGCCTTGAAACGTTCGAAAATTTGTGTAGTGTAGCACAAAAATGGTCCCCTAAATTTGCTAAAACTCGTCAGAGGTATGTAAAACGCCACTTTGATCAGCGTCTCCAAGATCCCGAAAGTTTGTTCAAAGCGAACATATTTGATCGAGTATTGGACATCATTAAAAGCCAACTGAAATCGCATTTCCTTCCGATGAATGAAATTATTTCAAATTTCAGTGTTTACAGCCTTCCACTTCAAAAGTTTCAAATGACAATGATTTATTTCAAAAAAGCTCTAGAATTTGAGAGAAGAGGCCTATGGTCATCAGTGGGACATGAGTTTCTTAAAATTGAACTGAGTATAATGTGACGATTTTTATTG
This sequence comes from Galerucella pusilla, assembly GCA_910591695.1. Taxonomy (NCBI): domain Eukaryota; kingdom Metazoa; phylum Arthropoda; class Insecta; order Coleoptera; family Chrysomelidae; genus Galerucella; species Galerucella pusilla. The sequence goes on along the minus strand of CAJUYI010000532.1, from coordinate 30,425 downwards.
CCATGGCCCCATTGAGAGAATTTGCCACGGGCCCCAGATGTTATAGTTAAGGCGGCGCCAGACATTCGGCATTCGGCGAATACCGAGCGACTGCTCGCCAAGTAGCGAGTGTGTGGACGGGTTTATCGCTACTTGCCGATGACCAATTTCAGTATTTGTCCAGTGCTCGCGTAGTTCCCGTCGTGTGTCGGTCTTTCGAAGCAAAATCAAAGGAAACGAATATTTGCCGTATAACGCTCTGAATCCGCATCCAACGAATGGCGAATATCTGGTTTAGGTGCTTGTCATTTGGCGCACACCTTGCCGAGTAACTCAATTACTTGCTACTTGGCGAGCAGTCGCTCGGTATTCGCCGAATTCCGCATGTCTGGCGCCGCCTTTACACCACTGAATAGTTCAGTTGTGTCCGAAAATTTAGCTGAAATGTCGTCCACATATACCCACAACCTTAATCCTTTATATATTTGAGTAATCTTATTGACGACCAAATAATATAATCGCTATCCATATTTATAAATTTTCGTTACAATTGGTGGTAAAATATAACCAAATGACTATTTACATTTCTCATGTTAATTTAAAAAATCAATAGACCGCGACAAACTCCGCTACGTCCGCGTTAATTTTATGTCCACATAATAGCATTATCAATTTGTTTTGATAGTTTATGATCTACAATCGATCCGTCCGAAATTAAACCCTTCACATTCGCACAGATTTTTTGGAAAAAATATCTTTGTAAAAAGAAAAGCCAGCAGTCATATATCAATAATACCAAATAGATATCAACTATTCTTCCTTATTGAACCCATTTACCTAGAAGATAGATCAGATTTGATTATTGTGAATAAACTTCCTGGTAGACTTGTTCAATGAATTTGTTAATATTTCTAGAACCCCTGGTGTTATCAAATAATTTTTCAGTAGTAAAGTAATTTATGCGTTACTCAAATCATTTTATTACGGATCTGATAATTCCAACAAATCCCTCTTCGCATGCTATGTAGAGCTTGCGTCAATTAACTGCCTCTTAGTCAAAGTACAAAGTCAAAGGATTGTTTGGTTAACAAAGAGTGTCTGATTTGGTAGATGAAATTTTTTATGGCATCTCCACAAACGATAGCGACGCGATGAAAAGGTTGTAAATCAAAATACCTCAGAAAATGTGTTTCGCAGTGAGATTAGAGGGGAAACAATCATTTTTTCGCGACAATAATGCTAAAAAATTTTTTGTTTTCATAATTTGGATTGGGTAAACACTCCAGTTAATGAAAAAATCGGTACATGGGTGAATTTGAGCTCAAGTATTGAGAGATAATATCTCATTATTTTGTTATTTATTACTCTATATATTTTTCTTATATTCTAAAGGAATCAAAACTGTACCTAATATGAATATTATTCAAATTATGTCTTAGGAATATTTTGCTTCGAATATAAAAAATACCAAGACGGCAGTAATTGAAAAAAAGTTTCCAATAATTGAACAAAATTTCAATAATTTATTCAATAGAAATAAAAAAAATCAATACATGGAAATTAGTTAGCCTAAATTAGTCGCAGAAGTAGTAACTAGTAGTACTTGTATTGTGACTGGAAAACTTGAACAAATCAGTTTTTTGTCAATTCCATTAATTTGTCATATCCGGTAATCTGTAGAGTTTCATAATAAACTATTGAGGGGTACCATATTATTTTTCATTCGCTTTTTGAATAAATTGTAGCTTTCAGAAACTTTTTATATCATCAGACAACAGTACGTAAATTCTTGGTGCCAAATAATTATAATTATCATTCCTTCGCCCAATAGTTTTCCCATTGCGTGTGAAGGCGATCCCTTCATATCCCCTAGTTTTGTACGAAGGTTCATGATGTACAAATTCCATTTCACTCCAAAATATGAACAACAGTATTTTTTGAATGAAAATCCTTCCTGGGCAAGTAGGAATAGGATCCAAATACTATTAAAAGACTCAAGGGAAATTTAATATTATACAGACGGCTCAATGCAATAGAAAGACCTGGGATAGGAGTGTACGGGCCAGGTACCAAAGACTCTTAGGAAAAACCCAAAGTATCACTCAAGTGGAAGCTCACGCCATAAGAAAGTGTGCCGAGTTCAATATTGACAGAAGAAATAGAAGGCAAAGGATGATCAAAATGTTGGTTATTCACTGAGGTCTTGTGTAGGTAATCAGTTCCAAGCTGCTGTGGGAATGCCTAGGCAAATTCAATGGACTGGGCGTAAGCAATGTAGTCGCCTAACTGAGAATTCCAGGCAACACTGGAGTAGAAGGAAATTAAATAGCAGATGAACTTGCGAAAATGAGGACTGAAACACCCTTGTGGAATCCGAGACCCTTTTGTGGTATCAGCTTCAATGTTATATTGGAAGAAACTGGCAAAGTCGAAAAAAAGAGATCAGACCATGGGAAAGATCTAGTAGGGCTTAGACAATCAAAGTGCCTACAGCCTGTTGAGATCAAATGAATGCAAAAGTCAGAATTTCAACAGGGATCCTAACGAAACATTGTCGCCTGAATGGACTCCTGAAAAATATTATAATAGTGAAGAAAGAAGGAGTAGATTCTGTGGAGAGCCGCTCTCGAAATGGAAAAACATAAAAGAAAAATCTCAAAATTGCAGACATCCTAAGAATTCTTGTGGAGCTTCAAGTCTTTGACAATTTTCTCAGGAACTTAGCAGAAGTAAGGGGAAGGGGGCACAATGGATCTTTTAGGGCTCAGTGAATATCACCGCAATATACATACATATTATTATAGATTTCAGGGATTGATGATGCATGTGCAATTATTGAAATTCAAGATGTCATGATTTGAAACTATTTGGATAATTTTGAATCGAATAAAAATTTCAGATCTAATGTTGGACAATTTTGATACACCCTGTTTGTACATTTTGTGTGAAATAGTTTACAGTTAAAATCTCAAAAGCCGTTTCATAATAAATAATATTTGAAGTATACTGACGAAAGTATACCCAACAGGAGAATTATTTCTGTGTCACTGTTTTAAGTTTAAAATCCAGGCAAATACATGGGAGGAAATTCATAAAAGAACCATCAGAAAAAGTGCTCTCAATGAGCAGGAACAAACTACGCACCATAACGGGACTACTTACGGGACACTTTCCCACAAAGGAGCACCTAAACAAAATAGGGCTGTATAACGGAGACCTTACATTATGCAGAAGATGCAAAAAGGATACCGAAACAGCTCTGCATATACTATGCAACTGTGAGTCGCTGGATCACAGAAGGCAGAAACTGTATGGCAGAACCCAAATGATTCCAGAAGACTTCTACAACCAACCAGCATAGAACCTGTATGAAATCATACAGGGAACGGATTGGCTGAATAGGTTGTAGTCAGAACACTAGGAGTATCCACAATAAGCCCAGGAGGCTGAGGTGGTGCCGGCGAAGGGACTGCTCCTTTTGAAAAAAAAAGTATAAAATCTTCAATAACGATTAAAACGAACTATACTGATATTCTGATTTTGTTTGTGTTGCAATTAATTAGATTGGCATGACATGTCAAAAAAAAACTTGGAGTATTCACCTGGTGATTGATAATACGCTGTCATTTTGAAAATAAATGGTTGGTAGCCAATTTAGGAGGAAGTTCATCATTGTTTTCCGGAATTGACTCTTAGGGGAAACTAAGTAGGTTCTAGAGTAGTAGGACGCGGGAAAGGCGCGTCGATATTTTTTTTTCTGGCGTTGAGATTTTCCTGTGGAAAACAGAATAAGTTTGTTAGCAACGTGCTAAAAGGAAGTATCCATTAGTTCCAACAGCTGGGGCCTATTTCACGAGCTTCGTCGAGAGCTGCATGCGATTTGTGGTGAATTTGATCACATAAAACAAGGACTCCGATCTCTATGCAATTTGTTGTATAACCATTATATAAGTTATTCAATTCCCATCCAAAACATCTGTACGAGTTGTATCAATCTTGATTGATTTATTTGGAGGAGTATCCATTATCCAGGAAGCTGGAAATAATTCAACTGTGTTAGAATTGAGAGTTAAAACAAATTATTCAACCCACGAGCTTAAGGTTCAATTATTCAACGTTTATTCAAAGTGATTCAAAGTGCATAGATAGAAAATTTGATCATAGGTTATATTTATTTCAGTAGTAGCTGCATACTTACCTCCGTGAAATTTGATATCGATCTTAGCTAACATTCGCAAAAAACTTAATATGAAACACATCACGTTCATAATTATTTTTTACCCATTGTAACTTAATATGAAACACATCACGTTCATAATTATTTTTTACCCTTACAATGAGTAGGGAATTTCAGACCGTTGAACTGGTGTTTGATTGATCCCAGCAAACATGTTACACGTGGGCCTCTAGAGGCACTTTAAAAACAACCGACGGGCAACACAAGTGGGCCACAATCATAATACGTCGTCGGCCCGGCTAGCCCGTGTCGCGATGGCCACCAGTAGGCCTCCAGACTACCACCCGCTTCGTTACATAGCGGTACTTTAGCGGATTGACAAAGTTAGGGTGAACTGATATTGCATTGTACAGATTATGGTGCGATTGCGGGTATTCTACTAATCAACCGCCGGCATCCCACTGTTGGGACTTAATCAATGATTTATGCAAATCTACAGGCTATATATATACTTATAGGTTTAAGAATGAAACACATGATGAATAAAACAAAGAAATATAATGAAAAATGAAAAAAATATTCCATATACCTACAATATATATAAATATAAAAAAATATGTTCACCAATAGTATTGTTTTATAAGCTATATATACTAACTTATAACAATGAGACATATATGATGACTAAAACAAAGAAATATAATGATAAATAAAAAAATATTACATATACAATTATATATAAATATGTTGTGCTGTTTTTGACGAGTGCTCTTTGAGATATGATGCAGGGGTTTTCTAGAGGAAACATATATTATTATGGTATATGATGCAACAAATGATGTATGTACTTACTTTTCTGTGTTTTCGGACATATCTGCTCGTTCCTTTTGCTCCGAATAAATTAGATATAACACACAAATCTAATAAGATAATCGCTACAGTCAACTAAAGTGATTAATTATTCCTTACCATACCACGATACACAACACAACTAGGTTAGGTTGATTTTCAACACAACGGCTAGCAAATCAGCAGTAGTGCCAACTACCAACGTGATATTCAGTAATGCCAATGTTTTATTCTCATTACAAGTCGCATGCCGGCATGCATACTGGTGTCAAAACGACATCGGCGTGACTATGGCAAATTTTCAACGGGTAATTTCTGGCTAAATTACAAACATCCACCATAAATATGCGTATGTTCAGCCAAGGCGGCAAAACTATTATCATTCCAATTATTTACCGACATCTCTGTGCCGCTGCCGACATCTAACCGCAGTTAACAGCTATGGCCCGTCTATTTACCGCTCATTCATGTTTGCTGGGATATCACTAGAAAATTGATTATGGAAGTGAATTAAATACTTATTAAATATATACTCTGTTCAGTAACATGAGAAGTGATTATTAGTACCCAATCACTACTTTTTTGTAACAAACTATAGTGTTTTAGTTTGACAAAAAGATCTATACTTAAACAGTTAACGTATAGTCGTGGACAAAATATAGTATTTTACCCGCATATAATGGCTTTTATCCACTCAGGTGTTTATGAACGCACCTACGTAAATTATAGACATCATTATATGCTTGTTGAATAATATACTATTATTTCATACATAAAAGTATTGGACTAATTGTGACGCAATCTACGAGCCTTCATCGATACAACACCGCAACACGAACGACCTTTATGTAGGTAGTCGAGTGTCTTTCTGAACAGCCGATGCTAATATAAATGATATTATGTGAAACATCCAGATCTCAATATCCTTATAACTGGTAGTACGTCCCTATCGTACTGACTGGCACTGTATGTTAAAAGAATTTATCCGCGCCCTTCCGTCGCTGCCTCTACTCAGTGTTATGTTATCTATGGCCTCTACCCTTGTATTCATCTATTCCGTACTCCTTAGTCTTTTAATGCTGACTGTGAGTGCACGCTACAGAAACTCCCGCCCGCATATAGTAGTATTATACAAAAGGTAAGCCAACCAAACAATTACAAATTTCTTGCATGGTTTTTATTTTAGTAATGAATGAAAGAAAACATCGTTCTCTATCTCGATCAAGAGGCTCGGATACAAATTCATTCAAGAAAATAAATATGATAATAGACCGAAAACTAGTTGAAATGAGTAGAAGACGGTCTCCATCCCATTCAATGTACACAGATTCAAGCCTAACAGAAAGTTTTTTGCCATGTGCTCGTCCTCGCCTACGCTCTCGCTCCCCGGCAGACCGAAGGTCAAGATCTCGCTACAGTTTTCGAACAGGGTGGGACTCAACACCACTGGTACGACGGGGAAGCCAAGAAAAGTCGCTTGAAAAAATGGGTGATGGCCGTGATCTGCGCGACACGATATCACTAGCACCTCCACCATATAATATCGGCCGTTCTCTGCGCGAGACGGAGATGAAGAGAACTCCTGTAACTGATGAATATAACCCGAGCGGCATAGTATCAGAGAAAAGAGAGAACCTAAACGATTTGATAATAATTGGAAACGATGTAGATTCACCAGACGAAGTGCTGGAAATATTGGGGATGACATAATAATGCATAATATAACAAAAACGAGAGAACAACTTTAAACTCCTCATCTAACAAAAAATATTAAAGAAATAAAAGACAAAACCAAGCCAACAGATCTACTTGTCGGAGCAGATTTGTCGGAACAAATAAAAACTGCAAAAATCCTAGAAAATACAGGAGAGGAGTGGGAGAAAGTCACAAACAAACAATTCAAACAATTGAAACCAACAAACACAGGAGGGGGGGCTACAACACAGTATGCTCACAACCGTCAACGACAGGCTCGCTACACAAACCACTCGAGGAAAGCGAGGCCATACAAGGGCAAAGCCTCGAGAAAACAAGAAGTGTACAGGCGGAAAACATGAAAAAAGTGAGTGAAAATATTTTTTCTGGGAGGTTAGGGCAATATACAACAGAATGGTTGAAAATTACAACCAACAGTACCATCTTAAAGTGGCTACAAGGTTATAAATTGCCTTTTTATAAAAAACCTCGCCAAATGAAACCTTCAACACACTTGAAATTATATCAAAAAGAAAAACAGGGCAAACATAAGGCCTTAATAGACCTGTTAAAAGTTGGGGCTATTAGTAAATGTATAAGGAAGGTTGGAAAACAGCTTATTTCCACTCACTTCTTGAGAGATAAACCGAATGGTAAAAAGCGATTCATATCAAATCTTAAAAAACTAAATAGTTTTATAAATAATTCACATTTAAAAATGGAAGACATACGTACGGCACAGAGATTAGTAACAAAAAATTGTTCCATGACATCTGTGGATTCAAAAGATGCATACTTTTTATTAAAAATCCATCAGAATTACCGTAAATATTTGAGGCTCAAATTCGAAAATAAGATTCATGAATTTAATTATTCACCATTCGGATTATCGTCAACCCCATATACATTCACAAAACTCATGAAACCTTTAGTGGAATTTTTTTGAGTAAATGGCATAATGTGTGTTAATTACCTGGACGATTTTTTAATCCTGAGTAATAATTTTGAAGAATGCAATGAAAATACAAAATTCACAATCATAACACTACAAAATTTGGGCTTTATTATCAATTTCGATATAAGTAGCCGGACTCCTAATCAAAAATGCAAGTGTGAACCTTAATAGTATTTCAATGCAGAAGTCCTCAACTGATGAAAAACGGAAACGAATTAAATAGTTAACAGAATTTTTCATAACATGTTGGAAAATTGAAATACGAATCTTTGCACAATTCATTGGAACGCTAGTCTCGGCATGCCTCGCAACCAAATATGGATGGCTCTATATTAAATCGCTGGAAATAGAAAAGAGCCAGGCTACAATTCTTTCATGAAACTGAAAAATAACATCTTCTCTGATTTGAATTGGTGGGCAAAAAACATAACAACCACCTTTAATGATATAAAACATGATCAATTTTCATAACTATATTTCCTGATGCCTCATTGTCTAGCTGGAGGGCATGTGCAAATGGAGAAAAAACACATGGATGGTGGACAGAAACCGAAAAACTCTAACACATGAATGAACTTGAACTTCAGGATATTTTTTCCGGGCTTAAGTGTTTTGGCAACGATAAAAAAACTTCAATATTTTAATCAGATGTGACAACACAACAGCTGTAGCCTATATAAACAAGATGGGCAGTGTTGGGCATCCATCCCTCAATAAATTAGCACAAGAAATATGGTTTTGGTGTGAAATCAAAAACATATTTCTTAAAGCTTCTTACATTCCTTCTGAAGAAAATGAAGAGGCAGACAAATTCGCTACTCGAGAAAATTTTAAGTGTGCAAAGTATGTCTATTTGTTGAAGGTTAACCATCGATTGGAATAATTCATATTTTTATGCTTTTCCACATTTTGCACTCATTTTAAGAACAATTCAAAAAATAGTAAACGATAACGCGGAAGGTATACTAATTGTTCCAAATTGGCCTCCACAACCGTGATTCCCTTGGTTTAAGAGATTCATAATAAAAAATCCTATATATCTTGAACCGCAAAGTAATTTACTATCCTCTCCTGACAGGGCTTCACACCCGATGTGCAGAACACTTACACTAATAGCCGCCAAATTTGAAGCCAAGCTTTCCATTTGAAAAGAATTCCGGAATGTGCCATACACACCATAATTGCTTCCTTATCAAAAAATACTCTAAAACAATATGAGAGCACATACAAACAATGGTGGCTTTATTGTCAACAGACGAAAGCTCCTCTATTTGAAGCAGATGTCTCTCATGTAGTCACATTCTCACAAAACCGGTTAGTACAAGATAAATGCAAATATATGGTACACTAGACTCACCTTTCTCTTATTCTTATCACGAATATTGCAAACAAATGAAAGATTTATGAAGGCGGCATCAAACTTCAACCCTTCAAATTCCAAATATGCAGTAACATGGGATACTCAGCCGATTCTTAGCTATCTCGAAACTATTGAAGAAAACAGCATGAAAAATGTATCACAAAAATTAATCACGTTATTCACGTTCACAACAGGTCACAGAATACAAACCATATCGTTGATCAAACTGTCGAACATTATCGAAACAGATAGCGGGTTTCAAATATTAATTTCCGATAAAATCAAAACATCGGGACATGGAAGATACAACCCTGTTTGAACTTACCTTTTTTCCGGAAAACCCAAATTATGCGTAGCTACCACATTGAAAAAATTAATCAAAATAAGAAAAAATTCAAGAAAACCGGAACAATAATACTTATTCAACACATCTAAGATACCGTATAGACAAGCATATAAGGAGACCTTAAGTCGCTGGGTTGAAGACATTTTAAAAGCAGCAGGAATTGATACCGGTATTTTCAAGCTCCCCTCAACAAGGCATGCCTCCTCATCATTAGCAGATAGAGCAGGACTCCCTATAGAGACAATTCGGAAAACTTTGGGATGGTCAGAAAAATCAGAAACGTTTGCAAAATTCTATCGAATACCCTCATCTACTGCACAAGATTCTGCAAAATTAATAATTAGTCATACCAATTAGTATGAGAATTGAAATTTTTTAACCAAAGAATATATAGTCAAGCTGCAATTATTATACTTTCATTTACTTTTACTTGTGAAAAGAATTAAATAGAGGTATTCAATCAGTTGAAACGATTGCAATAGGTTCCCATCGAAAATTCACAATCACAGTAGTTAACCTTTAAACAGCTACCAGTTATAAATGATACCGAGAGCTGGATGTTTCACATAATTCAACGATCAAATGAACTTACCTCAAGTGAAGTTCGATCGGGATTATGAGGAACATCCAGTTCGAAGATATCATCTTCCACACACCCAAAACCCAAAAATTGTGATTGTGTGAACATTTAAACAAAATGAGGACGGAATAGATGAATACAAGGGAAGAGGCAGTGACGGAAGGGGCGCGGAGAAATTCTTTCAACATATGGTGCCAGTCAGTGCGAAAGGGACGCACTACCAGTTATAAATAATATCTTCGAGCTGAATGTTCCACATAATCTCGATCGAACTTCACTTAAGGTGAGTTCGTTTGATTGTTAAATTATCCTGGCAAAGAGTACGAACCCAAGTATAAACAGCAAATACGTCAAAAATTTAAAACAAGAACATCATTTTTGTAACCATAGCGTGGGACTTTGTGATACATACATGAAAACATACCGATTTAAGAGAGTTGATTCACTTGATTTGTGTTTTGAGTTGCTAGAATTGTGTTATTTCTGAGTTTTCCATTTTTATAAGACTCAATATTGGTTTTCTGTGATTATTGCATGAAAATTATCTGTATTGGAACTTATATTTTTCAATCCAAATATAATTCTATTATCATTTATTTTGGGTTTGTAAAACCATGTTGCATTATCTATTTCAAATAGACCTTGTGCGCATTTCACGTTTTTGCGTATTTCCATTCCGACCACTGTACCACCCGCAAAAAAATCTCAATGGAAATTCAACGAGCTGCGCGATAAATTTACATTAACGTGTTAACATTGGTATCCGGACAATGGTCAAAACAATACATGTTATCAACGTATGTAGATGAACATAGTGCGGTTTACCTCATTACAGGATAATTATAGTCCAGCTGTAACGGTCAGCGTTTCTGGACCTGCGACCATCAGATTTACATTTCATACCGTTCATTCTGTTTTGCTATTTTCATCACCGAGTTGGTCATGGATGTTGCTTGGTTTAATTTATTACGTTGGAGTAAATTATGCAGTAGATCAATAAGTTCCGCAAATGACAAACAAGAACAACGGAATTATTTCATTTCCCTTTGCGTCAGTTCACAAGAAAAATTCACTCACATGCTTCATTTAATTGGGGGAACTTTTTGTTCAAAACGTTATTAATTGAATTCCCGTGAATGAAATGTTTTTACAAGCAGTAAAGAGATTACTACCAGTGTGACTAGGCTTTCTTGGCAATGCAGAAGAGCTATTGGCAAAACCAGGGGAATACTGCCCAAAGTGGTTCACTGGCTGTACACAACTGTGATGAATCCAACGATCCCATGTGGAAAGGTGAGGGAAAGACATGGATGTCCTCCACAATGAGTATATTAAATTCAATCCAAAGACAAGCTCTCCTTGGTATTGCACAGAAAACTAACAGCACGTGGACATTGCCTTCCACCTTTGGAAGTTTTTGTAAGGCAGAGGCGATTATGGCAATTCTTGAAATCGGGGGTCCCCGAACAATGTTCGAAAATGACACACTGATACACCTGCGACAATACCAGATGAACACATATATCACACGAGTTTTGTTAGCGTGATACCAGATAATATATTCACTGGACAAGAGATTTTTCTTATCCCATCTAGAAAAAGGGTCATGCACCCAGGTTATTCTGGAGAAATCATCTGGTTCATGGATGGTTCCAAAACAAAGCATAGCGCTGGGGCCGTAATAAATGGACCTGAAAAGGGAATGCTCCTTAGTCATGGTTGATAAACGTGATGTGTTTCAAACTGAGATGATTGCCGCTATTGCCTGTATTGATAAAAACATCAGAAGACGATATACCGTACAAAAATAAAAATATTCACTGACAACCAGGCTCTGATTGTTCTCTCAGTAATCCAACAAATAGGTCCAGACTGGTGAAAAACTGTTAAGAAGAGTTTGACACAAAATCACCTCCATACAAAGAGTTCACTGATTGAGGTAGGCAATGAACTGGGCTGTTGGGTAAAAGACATTTGAAGACAGTTGCCGATCTGTGGTGCGATTTTCTAAACCATTCGGGAGTAAATCGTATACGAAAAATGGCCATTTTCGTATGAAATTTGAATAACCTAATTTTCGACATGCTCAAACGGTAATCGCATACGAACCCTTACGTATGGCTTGTTTCGAATAAATGTTTCCGTGTACGGAAAGAGTAAATTTACATAACCTACATTTGAAAATATTTGTGTTTGGTATGTCATTAATTTGAATAATAAATTGAATGATATAATCAGTTTCAATGTGGCAGGTTTTTATGATTTAATTCATTTAAACTTCATAAACACTATACAAGAAGCGGAAGAGTTAGCAGATAGACCTACTAGGATCTTCAACCCATTTATTGATCCTTTTGAGGAATATTCAGGAAGGCAATTTGTGAAACTTTATAGACTAACAAAACCTGTCGCTTCTGAAGTAATAAACATATTGGGGACTCATCTCTCTGCTTCAACAAGAATCTCAGCCTTGAGCATAGATACAAAACTTGAATCTCCCATTTTTCAACAACAAACAATAATAAAGGAAAAATGCTAACTAAGTAATATCAAAAGCCACTTTGGGCTTACCACACTTGATACAGTAGTTGTTATATTCTTTGCATAGAACTACTAGAGCTGCATGGACAAGGTATATTCTTTGATTTTTAAATCTCACAAATGACAAGACCATACGATTATGCGGTGTTACCGGCTGCTAAATTCTTCGTGTACGAACGTTTATTGGAACGGTGTTGGAAAATACACATTCAGCACCGTATACGAAGAAATTCATGTGGAAATAACCGTACACGTATAACATTTGTGTGAACTCGAAAATCGCACCCCTGATCACTGGACACTTCGGGAGAGTGAGGAAACCTCTGCTTAAAATGGGCAAAGTAAACTTTATGATGACAAACCTACTTACATACTTTGCTTAGAAGGGTTTAGACTGAAAATCCTCCAGTCGGACTATATAGAAAATACGAAGCTTCTGGAATGGAAATGGATAACGTGGGAAATGGTACAAAGATTAAATAATAATTTATTGGAAAATATATTTAATGAGCTTGTGAGCCATCTTAAGCGGAACAATCAGTATTTAACCATAATAATATAGTATTAACAAATATGTTTGTGGTGTATTTTTGAATTTCCGAAATTCTCCTTAAAACTGTGTAATAAATTTGAAAATTGATAGATGAGGCTTTTACTTGATGACTATACTGAACCATAAAATGGAACAATTTAATTCATTTAAATCTTCATTATATTGAAACTAAGTACAATCATATTCGTTTCGTTAACATAGTCCCTTTCTCAAACGAGTGGAGGTATAATGAAAAGTTTTCAATTTATACAGCGCATTAATACGAAATTTGTTCAATACTTAATTCCATATTTAGACACGTTTTGCATTTTATTTCCATGAAAATAGATCACAATACTTTTTCCGTCGACTGTGTATCAACATATGTTATTAACGTTCTCAAAATTAGACAAAATCATACAGTAATGACCTCCATTAATGCATTATTTACCTACATTAATCAACGATTCTCTGCAGGAAACCCAACGCATATCTTATACATTATATATTTATATTGACAGTTATCGGCGGAGTAGGCAACCAAACATACAATAACATCTTCAAATAATGGATCCTATTAGTTTTTGACTTACGTATCGTTTTTATTTTATTATTCCACAAAATTATATTGATATTATTAGTGTTGAAACAATGAAACATCCAAAATATAATGTGAGAAAAATGAAAACCGTGACATTTGAACGGCGACCTTCTTTGTGACATTTCAATGTCATTATTTATTTTTGACAGTACCTACTTATCTATGAACAAATGAATATTTTCAGTTTTCGAATATTGAGAAAAACGAATACAACTGGTAGGTACAGTCGACGGAAAAGCTTCGTAACTAGTATTAAAAGGGCACGAGTTTTAGAAGGGCAATTAACAATCTCGAACATTAACGTTGTTAATGGCCCTTATTGATACACTTGTTGGTTCAATAGCTATTATCAATAGCCGTAAAATTGCGTATTAATGCACTGTATAAAAAAAAGATTTTTCATAATATCTCCACTCGTTTGAGAAAGCTACTATGTTAGCGAAGCGCGTCACGAATATGTATCAGTGACTATAACAATTTTATTTCATAGTCACAGTATGTATTGAACTTAGTTCAAATATAATGAAGATTTGGATAAATTAAATTGTTTTATTCGATCATTTGGTAATAAATTTGTTCATTAAATCTCTGAAGCGCCAAGAAAACACATGACATTGAAAACTTTGGCCTGCCTGGTGCCGGTGGAACTTCCAATTGCTTACCCTTTTTGACTTTTACTCCGGAATTGCCACGACTCGCTACTGGATCCTACACGCATAATTTTTTCGCTACTTCGGATCTATGAAAATAAAATTGATATGAAACGGGTAACGAACGTGTATTTAGAGAAATATTGTAGTTGTTGGATCTAGTTAATTTAGTGATAACATCATTTCTCTAGGGCTTTATTTACCTACTTCCACATGAAGAAACATATTCGACGTAGACGTATCCAAAATTTTGTCCTATGTTTATACTTGTTCAATTCTGCATTGATTTATAAGCTTTAATTATAGTTACTCCAGGTGCAATGTTTCATAACAATAGCAGACTGAAAATATATTTCCACTTAAAATTGGAACAACATGTTGAGGATTGATGTCATTTTGTACTTAAATTTATATTATTCGGAGAGTGAAATGTTGAAATATATATAGGGTTGTCCAAAAAAAACCGGAATTTCCTTTTTTATTGATATTTTTTTTATTTATAGGTCGATTTTATTGATGTCGGTTTTGTTCAAAATATAATTGATCAAGACACACTACTAATCTAATATTTCGCGTTTTGTTTAAAAAAACAAATTGCGGACACATCCAAACTTTACCAAACTTTAAAACTGACTGGAAATTTTTTGTTTCGCACTGTATATGTTTGCGAATTATTTTACGGAAGTTCAGACATTTGTGAATGTAACGGGAGGTCAAACATAGAAATCGGTCAAAAATTGTCTGATATATGGCTCGAAAAATCAAGTATGTTATTTTGTTGGACCAAAAATAAAACTACCGTTTGCCCTAAATGTCTATATTCTCATGACTCTGCAGTAATGTCATAAAAAAGAAGGGTCAAGTTTCTATGAAAAGCAACAAATTATGAACTGGTAGTCCAGTGTTGCCGATGCAAAAATAAAAATTACCCGAACTTACTATTCAAATTATCAGAATTTGTCAAAATTACCAAAAGGACACATTGGTTATCTAAAAAAAGGTAGAACGTGTCGCGGGACACACGGTAGGAGCTTTAGTTCCTTTTAAGCAAAAATTATTATAATACATTTGACGTTATAGATAAACGATTTGCATATTCTTTGGTGGTTGAGTAGTAAGCATACCAGACTCTCACGCAGTAGACCCGGGTTCGATTCCCCGCGAGGAAATTTTTTTTACTGTTAATTTTATCTTTAAATAATTATTCTGCTTGATATTAATAACGACAACAGGTATACGTTTGAAATATTTAGCAGAATATTCATCATTATAGATAATGGTACGGTACCCTTCATGGGGGAGTCCGACTGGCAACATCTACCTATAACAGCATCGTATATTTAAAAAGGGAAACCGTAGCATTATACAAATTGGACATTCAAGAACTGTACGTTTACCACAAAAAAATTAGTGGAAACATAAAATTGAAACATAAAATAACATACTTGTTTTTTTCGAGCCATACATCAGACAATTTTTGACCGATTTCTATGTTTGACCTCTCGTTACATTCACAAATGTCTGAACTTTCGTAAAATAATTCGCAAACATATAAAGTGCGAACCAAAAAATTTCAAGTCAGTTTTAAAGTTTGGTAAAGTTTGGATGTGTCCGCCATTTTGTTTTTTTAAACAAAACGCGAAATATTAGATAAGTAGTGTGTCTTGATCAATTATCTTTTGAACAAAATCGACATCAATACAATCGACCTATAAATAAAAAAAATATCAATAAAAAAGGAAATTCCGGTTTTTTTTTGGACAACCCTTTATTTGGAGTAGCGGCAATAACGAAGAATGAATGGCGAAGAAGCACAAAGGGGCAGATAAAAATTAATTGATTGACTAGTTGGTCAATTTTGGGGGTTTCCAGTAAATTTTTGTTGTAGAATTGATTATTGATTAATTTTATTGGATAACTATGGAAACGATCCATATGATGTGGAGTGAAACAATTAATTTACTCCTTCCTTTTGTTGAACTATATACATGCTGCTTCTTTTCATCCTATGGTAACATAACTATACTCTAAACCGTAATGGAGGCGAAGACTATTGAATGAACAAAAGGGTAACTATTATGGAGAACAATATAATTGTTAAATCAAATTACATTTTGGAGTTATGTTGTAAAAGCGAAAAATGCTGCTTCTAGCGTTTTAAACATTGAATTTTCGAATCGAAAATTTCAAAAAATGGTGAAGGAAATTTTATCCGATCACCTATTTACTATATAAGACACTGTATACAATATGTATACAATATGATAAGATAATATGAATATGGGACTTATGTGCTTCTCTGAGTCTCTCCACTATAACCATTGCAGATTTGTTGTGTTACTGTCATCTTGGAGTTCCTTGGCTAGACCCGTCCTTACTACTATACTTCGAATAGCAGACCTCAGGTCTCCCATATATTAGGAGAGATTTGGCTTTTCCTCCTCATCATTGAAAACATCAGCCTGATGGTCAGGCCTGCAAATGGTTTTGTCTGTCAATCCGATGTCATTCATGGGTTTCTTGAGTCTACAATGCCCTGTCAATTTTGTTAAGGTTTCCTTGATAATCTTTGCGGCTTGCCTCATTATTGGCGCCTTGCTCCACCATTCTCGAGACCGTTTTTTATGTCCAAGTACTGTTTTTTTGCGCTTTTGCTAGGCCAATGGGAGCACAATGTGCCCCTTCTTGGCTAGTGAGTCTGCATTTTCGTCGCCCTTGTGATATGGGTGGTCTGGTACCCAGGCTAGGGACAATCTATTATGATTTCCCACCTCTTGTTACGTCTCCAAGTATTCCCAAAAATTTTTGGAATTTATAGAACTAGTTGTTTCTATAGCCGCTTGGCTGTCGGAGTAAATAGCAATAAAATTCCTAAAGCTCTTCTCCTAATAGCTCTTCTGCACGGTGTTGTATTGCTGCAACAGTATCGTCACATTTTTACCTAATTTTATTGAAAGTCTCATCTTTGGCTTTTCTATATACTCGTATATATTCCTAACCTAAATCCTAACGACTTATTCCACTTTTCCAAAGATCAAGAAAGAACTGCGTCAATCGTTCCAGTCCTCAGAAAATGCAGTCAACGCCTCCAGAATATATTTTAAATGTACCAACAAGCGTGTGGAATAACTGCTTTCAGAATTGGTTCCAAAGGATGCAAAAATGTATTCCTCTTTGAAAAACAACAATGTTGAAAATTTACCTACTGTTATTTTCTAGCTCTATATACTAAATATAAAAGTCAACTCTCGTAACAATCCCAATTTACTACCTTTCTGATTAAACGATACCGGAACAATTTCCCCTCTAATACTGCACATAGGTACACACTGTCAGATAACTCCCTATTCCTAAATAACGAACGTTGATCACCCTGCATAATAATCGAGCAGTCACCAAATTAATTCTGATTCAACAAACCTTCACAGAGT
The DNA here is from genome assembly GCA_910591695.1 of Galerucella pusilla. Taxonomy (NCBI): domain Eukaryota; kingdom Metazoa; phylum Arthropoda; class Insecta; order Coleoptera; family Chrysomelidae; genus Galerucella; species Galerucella pusilla. Next base: position 12,729 of record CAJUYI010000532.1, on the reverse strand, counting down.
GATAGATTATAATTCACATTTGATGTTACGGCTCACCGCATCTAACAGCAAGAAGATATATTTACGTAATGCGTAATGAATATCAAATTTAGCTTTGAAGTTCTAATGGGGTTCAGGTAATTACAAAACTAATGAAATTAAAGGTTTTATTCTAACAATAAAATGAGATCTTGATTAGTTCAATGAAATGTTTAATAAAAATTGGAAGTTGACACTTTAACAATTTGCTTGGTCGGCGTGGATTTCATTGGCCGGAAATATTTTAAATGAATTATACGTTATCATATATACAGGGTGAATCACGACCAACGGGATGGAGGTTTATAGCGGAACGGTGAAAGTTTTAAAATATTTTTCACTTCAGTAGTTTGTACATTCATATAGGCTACATTTTAAAATTATTTTGAAATATACAGGATGTTCCAATAAAGTGAGGCGTATCAAAGTTATATTTTTTCTTATGGGACACCCTATATGTTATTGCATTATCTGATTGTTCCTGAAAAATAAAGTACTTCTTCATAATGGTTCCCCATACCTAAATACAGAGGGTTCCGAGTTATGCTGACTTTTTTAAAAATGTGAGCATTTCGAAAAAAATTAATAACTCATTGATATAACAAATTCCAGCAAATTTTCTCTTACATCTCAATAGTTGGACATTTGTTGAATGTATTTCACGATTGAGTACTAAATATCTATTCACAGGGTGTTCAGAATTTTCAGTTTAATTATTGCATCCTCCAATGGGTAATATCGGGCTTAATTTAAATGGAACACCCTGTATTTTGATAATTCACCATACTCAAAAAAATGTCCTCTTTCGAATGGTATAAGAGTGTCCTATACCTAGGTATTATACTTTTCGTGCAATTTACAATTTTCTTAAATTGTATGGTAAATCTATACTAAAACATATATATGTAATCCTCTTTAAATTTTAAACCGATGATCTGTAAAAAAACAGTGAAGTTGCCAATAAATATGCACACTTGTAGTTGCAGAGCTACATAATAAAACAAAAACACATAAGGTTTGTTCCAACCCACAAGTTTTGTACGATCACGAAACGGTTTCAGAACTGCTAGGATCGATTATATGCGCAGGCGTTAACTTCACACGGTTACATGTCTATAAAAATCACTGCTGGGTTGGAACGGTTTTGTGATTGCATTTCGTACGATCAGATCAGTAGAATTAATTACAATATAACAATATATGGACCTATTTTGTGGAATAATATTTTTAAAAGATGTATCAGCCCAATTCACAACATTATTAACTAATTAAGTTGGTATCTACTTCAAATTAAGTTCTCACCTAAATAATTTTCATGCTTAACTCTTTTGTTGGGCATTAATTCCAAATCATCTTTACTGCTTGTACTATCAAATTCTGAAAAATTGCTAATTCCATCGTCACTCATTTTCACATAGAACTTTCTTTACTAAAGCAAGATTAATATACTGTAGGTAACGTACCACACAAAACATTAGCTAGAAAAATTAAAAATCGAAAAATGGGTCAAAACGCTT